>CATIWK010245652.1:0-21978 GCA_949634005.1 Mallotus japonicus
AATTTTTCAATTATAACTAAATAGTCTTTATATGCATAATTAAATAATTATGAACATAATTTTAAAAAATCTCAAATTTTATTTGTCGTCTGGATAGATTTGACACAACTCGAAAAGTTGAGGATATAATTGATCATGTGAAATGGCCATGTAAGACGCTTTTTGCCATTTCAGACGGTCTGAAGCCATATAAGAATGCCACCTCAGCTCTGTCTCATGCCATTGCCGTTTGGATAGAATTGGCACAAATCGAAAAGTTGGAGGGCCAAATTGAAACAACTTTGAAAATAGGATTAAATTAAAAATTGGTTTAAAGTTGAGGATAAATCAGATCAATTTCCCTAATATATATCTCTGTAGCTGTAGTAGTACGAACATAATATACAACTCTTCTCTGTAATGTTATCATTATGTTGTCTTCCAAATTAATTTTCTTCAACAGTAAAGGTCGATGCCGCAAGAACTTCGCCCTGTAAACCTGGTGGATTTAGTGGCAGTCGATTTCACAGGAACTTCGCCCCATAGCCTTAATGGATTCGCTCTGTAGTCCTAGTGGATTCAGTGGTGGTCGATTCCACAGGAAGTTCACCCTGTAGTCATAATGGATTTAGTGGTGGACTCCCTTCTCTCCACCAAAAATCTCTAAAAAAAATCCATAATTTCGTTTTCATTAAAATTGTTACACCATGATGTGTCGAAAGAAACTTTTGATATAGAATCAATGAAAACGACAAGTACTAAAAAACAAATTAAAGACCAGCAAGTGCATGTAGCTATCACTTAAAAGATAATTAATTAAAAAAAAATTAAATATCAAATAATACAGCAGAGGACTGGTAATTAAGAATGACAGATGAAGCTGCTAATTAGTTTGAGGAATGTATAGACTATAGATTATTTGCTAAACAAAGAGAAACATGGGTAACTCATAATATTAATTACCTTATCTACTTGCTGTAGATATTACAGAGAAAGGGGCAAGGAACAGTGATGAGGTGTATATATATAAAGAGAAATCAAGAAAAAGGTGATAAAAGAAATGATGATGTTGGGATTAGAAATAGTAATGGCAATAGTAGGATCATTGGCAGTGATTTTGCGACCATCTGTGGTGAGATACGCTGGAGAAGTGATTCAAGTAATGGGTTATGCCTTTCTACGATTACTCAGATCAGGTACATAAAATACTCCTTATTCTTTTCCTTATATATTCTGTAAAAGGCTGCAGTAATATTAAAATTACATAAAAGAGAAGTTTCTTTGCTGTAATCTTCTTTTGCTCAACATTGTAATTTTGTGGAAGCATTTTAAAAGAATATTGTTAAATTTCTTATTTGCCTCAATTTTTTTAATTTTTTTTTAATTTCATGAATTTATAATTTATTTTTAAAAAATTTATGTAAAAATATTTTCGGCAAAATAATTATATAGTTCCCAAAAATGGGCTAGCTTAGCGTGTGATAGTCGATTTTATGGAGTAAATAGAATAGGTTTTTTTTTTTGGTCAAAAGTAAATAGAATAGGTTAAAAGTAATATTTTGTCCTATATTGTCTTGTCTTATAGACATTCGGAATACAGAATAACAAATTAACAACAAATTCCAAACATTATTCTGCCTATTGTAAAGTTAAGAAATGATTTGTTAATTTTATTAGTTATAGTTCCATAAGTAGTAATTTACACTTCAATGGTAAAACACTTGCATAATCCATTTAGCATAAATAAAAATTTTGATAACTCGAGTTATATTTTTTTTTTCTTTTTTAACTAGGTGAATAGACCACTGTAGTCCACTTAAGAACAGATCATAGGAGGTCGAGGGAGATTTTAACTCTTGACCTTTAATCGGATGTCGAACACCCAAGTCACTAATCATAAATACCTTAACTAATTTGGATTAAATTAAATGGGTTTTATAAAAAGATAAAATTTTTCCAACGTTTATTATATGTATATATAAGTCGAACTCAAAATTGATTATTGAATTGAATTCGGTTTATAATCTCCAGGTCCATGAAATTTGAGACAATTCTGCAATTTCTTGGCAGGCCGAACATGGAGTGGGGTTTGCAATGGCTAAGCTATTTTGTCCTTTAGGTCATACATTACCATGGTATCCATGTTGTTGATTAAGTATCAGATAATTATTTCATAAAACTATTTCTGTTAAAAAATATGAAATAGTTAATTCATGGTAGCAAAAAAAAATGAAAACGAAAAATTGTAAATGACAATTAAAGATTTTATTCTCTTTTATTACAGAATAAAATGAAAAATAATCATGTTAATCAAGATCCAACAGTACAAAGCTTGTTGAACTATGTACATTAAATACAATGTGACCAACCATATGTAGCTTTGAACTGGAATAATTATTACAAAACATGTAAAATTCTGAAAGAATTAAAAAACTTTATTGCTGGTGAGTAACAAATATAAAAATGAATGAATTGATTTGACAAATTAAATAACATAAAATTGAGCAAATTACGCTGCAAACATGAAGATGTGTTCAATTTTTCATGGCTGACGAAGGAGGAATCATGTACTTTATTGGATTTTTCCCACGATGAATGATATGTTTTTGATTCTCAATCTCAATTAAGCTGTTGATGACAATATCTGATGCATCTGTAACCACTTCCGACCAGTTCCTGTAAATCATAAAAATTTTCAAGATATCAGAACAGATTCTTCTCAAAATATTAAAAAATTATGAATGCTCCCTCTCCCATGTAAAAAAAAAAAAATGCTAATATAAGAAAACATTTGCTATAACAAACGGCCAAAGGTTAGAGAGCTTTAATTAATATATTTAAATGTTTTATATTTCTGAGCTTTTCCAGACAGCATTATGGTTTTGAGAAAAAATACCAAATTCATTAGCTTCGGGACTAATCTAAATAATTTTATTTATTAATTTAAATAACTTTTCATTAGTTAACCATTAAAATTAAAATTAAAATTTCGTTCAATTTATAGATTTTAATTTTAAGAGTTTTTTAAAATAAGACCTAATATGAACTAACATGTATAATTTAAACTAACAGGAACTTGGTGTAATAACTCAATTAAGCTTCATTCATAAGGGAGTAACTCTATTCTTTTTTTTTTCTCCCTAAATCAAAGGATGGGAGATCTAGAACTTGAATTATAGACCTAAAAATATTTCTGCTGATGCTTATGCTAATCCATGCAATAACCTAGCTATTTGCATTTTTTTTTTTGGCATTTAATGTCCTTGATATCTTATAATAATATAAATCCTTACCATTTGAAGTCAGAGTCACATAAACTCCATAAGTGAGATAAAACTCTCTTAAAATCTGTTTATCTATGTATAAGACTTAAACCTGATATTTTATTTAAGAGAAATCTAATTCCTAACCACTTAAAGTAATTCATTTTGGTTTTCAATTGCACATCATTACCTAAAACAGACACCCTGGCAATGTGCATATATATTGAATATGCAAATTCTCCTAAACAAAAAGAAATGGAATATGATTTATGTACTTAATAGCTACATGAATAGTAGTAGTGTTCATGGAGAGTGAAATTCCTTTAACACTCTCCTCTTCCCTTCCATTTGCATGCCCCAGTATATGGGCCATGAATGTACTTTTAACAAAAAAAATTTATTTTTGTCCCAAAAAAAATTAAATTAAAACAAGCTCAAGGAAATTATTAAATCTTTACCCTTTTAACGAGTCGAACGTGAGGCCAACAGTAAGCTTGGCTTCTTCAAGTGCCCAATTAAACCTTTCAATCTCCTCATCGGTATATTGTCCCTTTTCAACAATGCGAAGCTGCGATGGCTTAATGTCACAGAAGATAGGAATCACCTTCTTCTTAGTCTGCGTGATAAGAGCTAGTTCATGAAGACAGAAGTAGGACTCGCAGTAACGTGGAGAGAAAACAGCCACACCTATTTTGCATTGCCTTATTGCTCTATTAATATTCTCGAACAACTTATCACCTGGCTTCATGTTCTTGTTATCCAAGAATGGGCTCAAGTTCAAACGAGAAAGATGATCATACAGCAATGTAGCTACGGTTCGTTTCGTGTCGGTACCTCTATGGTTAATGAACACATCACAAGGTTTCAGAACACGATTCGCCATCTGGGTTTGTGGGTATTTGCTAAAAAGTTGGCGCTGGAATTTTGCAATTGATGAACGATATTGCATGGCTACAGTAGTGTGTGTGTTTGTTGCAAATGAAAAACCCTAGTTGTATTAATTGTTGTGTATTGTTTGCTGTTTTTGCAAGAGGGAAGGGATGGGTTGTAGTGGGTTATATAGTAGTTTAGATGGTGAAAGAATCATAGGGAATATGCTATATATGGGTTTGACTTGTATAGTTGAATTTGAAGGAAGAATGTATAAGGTTTAATTAATACTTAAATATATGTGAACAGGTTGAATGTGTACTTTGATTTGGACAGATGATGAATAAAGAACAAAGTTCTTGACCAATTTTGTGCATTACATGAAAATTATTTTGACCCCTTCAAATACGTTTTAATGTTACCTTTCTCCCTTCCTAGTTTCGGGTGTTCGTTCTCTCCTTTTTTATTTTTTTGTTTGGTGATGTTAACATTGAAAGGAACATAGACCGACAATTACTCTAGCTTTTTTTTTTTTTGAAAATTAATTATTCTAGCTTTTTGTGTACTAGGAATTGATTGAAAAGTATACAATGTTTTAATTCGAAAATAACGTAAAAACTAAGGAAACAGTGAAACGTGTGTATAATGACTCTAATAATCAATTACTGTTGTCTCCTATAACTAATTTGATTTTCAAAGTGAATGCTTGGTTTGTGGACGCACTCTAATTTGATCTTATTTTATATACATT
Organism: Mallotus japonicus; assembly: GCA_949634005.1. NCBI lineage: Eukaryota > Viridiplantae > Streptophyta > Magnoliopsida > Malpighiales > Euphorbiaceae > Mallotus > Mallotus japonicus. The sequence goes on from CATIWK010245652.1 coordinate 4,864, forward strand.
TTTTAAATAGTATATCAAACGGTTAAAATTATAATGCATATTATATATATAGGTGTTTTATAGTTTATCAATAAAAATATATATGAGTGTTAACTTCTCTTTAAGAGCATTTTAAGGTGCATAGTTTGATTTCTATTGCTAGCTGTTGTGCAATCCATTAATGTTTAGATCATATCACCTTTCCATTAACTAAAAAAAATATATGTAAAAGGTTTTTCATTTAATTTTTTTATATAATTATCTACAATGGGTTTCTTTGACTATTTCAAAATTCATTCTCTAGGTCACAATAACAAAGCTTCCTCGCATTGCACTACCAGGAAAAAAAATATATCTATATATATATCATTAAGAGGAACATTCAAAATTCTAAACGTGAAAAAGATACTTGGAATTTCAATTATGCTATATTGGGGAAAGGAAAAACAAAATTAAAAAAATAGAAGTGTTTATTTTTGCTAGTGCATGCATGTTGGAGAGCTCTCTTCTCCTCTTCTTCCTTGTACTTGCTCAGTACTTCCAAGAGTTTTCTCATCTTCAACTAATAACATCATTTTCTGCATGCTTAAATTAAAGTAAAATTAACTAATAATTAGTGGGTAATTGATAGGAGTTGTTCTTACTTAAATGATATATTTTTCGAGTTTGAACTATAATATATACAATCGTATTAAATTAATTGTTGAAAATTTTTTGTCATCCTCTCCGGGTCGAACTGAATTAGTAAAAGACTAATAAACTCTAAATATCAGTAGTTTACATAAAAAATAATAGTTAAATTTATTATAAACTTAAAGCTAATTATCAATTATATCATATTTTAAAAATTATAGTAATTTGCTCCTATAACTTTAAGAGTTGTGTCAATTTATCTAATTTTATTTTAAAATTTTGATTATATTTTTAAAATTTATAACTTTAAATTACTGTAAAATAAATTTATTTTTATTAAATTTGTTATTGTGGGCAGCGGGGTTTAGTATGCGCTCAAATGTTGGCAACCGCGATACTGTGTGGGCTCAAGGCCCACTAGGAATACAAAATGGGCTTGGGGCCCATTTTGGAGATGGAGTCGCCACCCGGATAAAGGCCGGGACACACTATACAGCAACTGGATTCCACGAAGGTTCCCAGAAGCCGTCATCAGAAATCGGGTTCGGAAACTGGGTATGGGCTTTGAATGCCTACCCAACCTTGCGGTTGGCCTCTGTTTATGTTCTGTATTTTATTACCTTTGATTATTAAGTTACTTCCTTATTACTGTGAATTGCAAGCATTTCCAATTTTACAATTTACTGACTTTGCATATTAGTCTCCTTTCATGCTTATTAATCTCAACACTTATTACAAATAATGAGAATAATTATTACAAACATTCATTCAAAACAAATGGGGAAGGGATTATGGATTACAATATTTTATACAATTAATACAATAACAAATCCAAATAAAAACCTCTCAATAACTAATTAACTCACTAATTGCATAGTGATTAAGAAATCACCATCAACCTACAACAAATAATGGTTAATTCCACAGAAATAGACAATGTATTCACAAAAAAAAAATCGAATTAAATTTGCGTAAAAATATACATAGATGTTCATGTAAGCACATATCAATGTTCAATTAATCCTATTATCATGGCAATCACATGAACTATTGAAGACATAAGGTAGCATATACAGATAATAAACAGAAATAAACCAAAAAGATACTACAAGCGAGGCAGATTAACAAGATTCTGGCCGAGAGGCGATTGCATCTTTGAAGAGACATCGCCTCATGACCAGAAGGCGATTTAAATTCACCACATCACCAGGAGGCGACGTCTCATTGAAGAGGCGTCACCGCTTCAACAGAGACTGCACAACTCACATGCCTTAAATGCTAAGTAACTTCGAAATAAACACAATTTATGAAAATATACAAGAATTAATGTCTACAACTTAGTATTTCATGGATTCACACTCTTAACAAAGCATCAAATAGGCATCAAATACCAAAAATAAACCAAAAATCAAGAAATTGATACTTTTATTCAAAATAAGAAACTTAAAGCTTAAAAATGAAGATTCTCACTGATTTGATCAAATTAGTAGCTCCTAACTAAGCCCTCAGAGCTTGGTTTGATTGTCTTTAATGTGTTGAATGCAAGAGCTTCCTTTCTCCTTCTTAAGGAATGGATTCTTAAGCTCAAAGTCTTTTTTTCTCCTCTTTTCCCTTTGGTTTTCCTCCTCTCCCTCTTTCAAAACATTTTTTTTCTCTTTCTCTCTTTCTTGTCTTTTTCAAAAAAAAAAAAGGCTAAAAGCCCCCCTCCTAAAATATCAGCTAAAACCCCCACTTAAGCCTCCCCCTCTCTCTCTCTCTCCAATTTCCTCAAAACCAAGTTTAATTGTCCACCTTGCATTTTTCATCATTTCTCCCTCTTTTCTAGCTCATTTTTTTGCCTTAAAAGTCTTCATTTCAAGCACAAAATGAAGAGAAGAGAAATAAGAGTCCATTTGTGGTGTTAAATGCAACATTTAATGTTGCAGGGGGCAGGTGTGAAGAGGCGCCGCCTCACCAATGCCAAGGGCGAAGAGCTGGTTATCCACATTCCCTGATACCCTGATCCAGTGGATGTGTCCATAGTGGAGGTTGCAGTATATGACCATTCGATCTTACACTTACTGTGTCCCTGTAGCTGGTCTTCATTTTGCCACTTTCTACAATCCTGCACAACTTTGTAGATAGTAGTATGATAGAAACAACTGATTCCAGAGCTTGTGCATGAATTTGAGTCGGGGCCTCTTACTCAAAACGTTTTGGATAACTTGATTGCGACTTCTTCTCGGAGCACCATTCAGAGGTATATTGATTACAACGGAGATCAGTCCACTGACGACCAGTATAAAGCATGGGTTCAATTACAACAGGCAGAAAAGGATGAATTCATTATGAACAGAAGAACAAGGTTACTGTAGGCATCAAGTGCCCAAGGGGTTCAAAAGAGAAGAAGATATAATTAGCTTATGTAATTTAGTCTTTATTTTTTTTTATTGAATGGAATTTCCTTTTCAGTTAAGCAGTATGTAATAAGCATTTAATGCAACGTTCAACAATAACAAAGACAATCTATTCCATTTAAATTAAGCACAAAGCGAGTATACATTTTGTTTCTTACATATCTCTTGTCGTTAGTTGGCTTGCCCTTGCAAGTTTTCCAACTAACTATTTTTCTCGCTCTCTCTCCTTTTATATGTCCTTAATTTTTTCCTGGATCGTCTCTTTCAAGGTTTTCAATCTAGCAGGACTTTTTAATTTTTCATTTTTTTCTAGTCTCTAACTTTTACCTAAACAGCCTCTTTTGCGAGGTTTTCTCCCTAGCGAGACTTTACAGAAAATATTTCTTCAATTTATCAAAGTTGATGGGCTCTTTGAACTCGTTCTCTTCCAGATCATATATAATAGCAGCCCCTTTAGAGAACAGTTTATTAACCAAGTATGGCCCTTCCCAGTTTGGCTAAAACTTTCCCCGAGGGTCAGTCATTATCGGCCTAGTCAGCTTCAAAACCAAATCACCCCCTTTAATCTTTCCCGGCTTAATTTTCTTGTTGTAAGCTCGAGCTATTTATTTCTGATACAACTGTGAGTGATACATGGTTTTCCTTATTCTTTCGTCTAAAAGTGTTAACTATGCCAACCGACTCTCTACCCACTGATATTCAAAAATTTTGGATTCCAAGAGAACCCGCATAGACTGAATCTCAATCTCCACTGGTAGCACAGCTTCGTATCCATAAACTAAAGAATATGGAGTGACTCCCGTCGATGCTCTAGCAGTGGTCCTACACCCACATAGTGTGAACTACAAGTAATCTTACCAATCCCGGTAGCTTTCCAGCATCTGAGATAGAATCTTCTTCACATTCTTATTCGCGGCTTCTACTGCACCATTCGCTTGTGGTCTGTATGGAGACGATCTATGATGCTCAATTTTATACTCTTTTAATAGAGCAGCTGTTTCTGCTCTGAATTGAACACCATTATCAGTGACTACATGATAAGGCAATTCGTATCTATAGATTATGTTCTTTTCAATGAACCTTGCCATTTGTTTTGATCCGATAGTGACATACGACTCTGCCTCAACCCATTTAGAGAAGTAATCAATGGCCACCACGATGTAGCGATGATCGTTCGATGCTTTTGGCCTCACCTCTCCTATGATGTCAATTCCTCAAACTGCAAACAGCCAGGGGAAAGTCATCCCTTGAAGTTCCATGGATGGTAAATGACTAACATCGCCATATGCTTGACAGTTATGACATTTCCTCATAAATCTCACGCAATATGTTTCCATTGTTAACCAAAAGTAGCCTTGACGTGCTATCTTCTTGGCTAATACTGTTCCATTCATATGCGGACCACATACTCCTTCGTGGATTGCTTCCATAAGCTTCTGAGCTTCATCCTTGTCCACACACCTCAGATGTACTCTTGTTGGTGCTCTTTTATACAACATTCCATTATGACTAATGAACTATCGAGACAACATCCTGAGAGACATCCTCTCTTTCCTATCAGCGTCTTCAGGAAACTGCCCAGTTTTGAGATACCGTAGTAAATTATAGAACGACGATTTCTCTATAGAGTCAACCGGCATCACCCTTATCTCTTCATAACAAGGAATTCGGGATTTGACAAGAACAAGGGGTTTGATCACGGTCTATTTTTCTCCTTCCTATGTCGAAGCTAGAGTAGCTAGAGCATCCGCCATTTGATTCTCCTCTCGTGGTAAATACACAAATCTGCACTAAGTGAAAGATAAAAGAACAGTAGTTGAATAATCCCTATACAATTTAAGCTTATCCTCTCTCACTTCCTATTGGTTAGAGATCTATTTCACTACCAATATAGAATCTCCGTATACCGTGATCTCTTCTGCCCCCACGCTTTTGAGTGCTTCCAGACCATAGATGCAAGCTTCATACTCTACTTAATTATTGGTAGCTTCAAATTTTAATATTTTTACCATCAGGATCATTTCTCCTTCTGGTGAGATTAGAATTACGCCGATACCAGCTCTCTTGCTATTGACAGCTCCATCAAAGTACATTGTCCATGTCTGGATTTCTATTGCCCCTAGATGCTGATCTAGAAATTCCAATTCCCACTCCTGTTCATCATCGATTGGATTCTGAGCTAGGAAGTCTTCTACTGCTCTTCCTTTTACGACTTTCTTCACTACATAGTCGATGTCGAACTCGGTGAGCAGAACTAACCACCTGGCTAATTTCCTTGTAAGGGACAGCGTCTACTGAAGATATCTGAGAGGATCATGCTTGGAGACTGCTTGAATCCTATAAGATTGGAAGTAGTATCGAAGCTTCTTTATTGCCCAAATCACAGCCAGACATGTCTTCTCCACGAGACTGTAGTTGGAGTCATAGGGCAAGAGCTTCTTGCTCAAATAGTACACCGCGTGCTCGACGTTTTCGTTGTCTTCTTGGGCCAATATTGCACCTATTGCCTCTTCTCGACTGCCAGATAAAGGATTAATAATTTGCTCAGCCTCGGCGGCTGTAGGACTGGAGGATTAATCAAATAATTCTTGATGGTCTCAAATCCTTGTAACACTTTTCATCCTAAACGATCGGCTGATTCTTCTTCAGAAGCTTGAAAATCGGCTCACAGGTTGTAGTCAGCTTGGCGATGAACCTACTAATGTACTGTAATTGCCTGATGAACCCTCTGACTTCCCTCTCGTTCTTTGGCGCAGGTATTTCTCTGATTGCCTTGACATTGTCTGGATCCACCTCTATGCCTTTCTTGCTTACAATATGTCCTAGCATCTTTCTTGAAGTTACCCCAAAAACACACTTCTTCGGGTTTAACCTGAGGTTGTACTTTTCAGCTCTAGCCAGAAACTTATCTAAAGCCTCAAAGTGTCCTTCTCGAGTTGGAGACTTTACCATCATGTCATCCACATACATTTCTATCTCCTTGTGGACCATATCGTGCAACAAAGTAGTGGCCATCATCTGATAGGTAGCCCCTGCATTCTTCAATCCAAATGGCATGACCTAATAGTAATAAACACCCCATTCGATGGTGAATAAAATTTTTAGCTTGTCAATCACTGCCATCATTATCTGGTTGTATCCTGAGAAACCATCCATAAACGAGTACATCACGCTGGAGGCTATGCTATCGACTAAGTATCGATATAGGGTAAAGGAAAGTCATCCTTTGGGCAAGCTTTGTTTAAGTCTCTATAATCCACGCACATCTTGACCTTTCCGTCTTTTTTGGGAACTGGGACTATATTTTCTAACTACTGGGTGTCATCGACCACCTCCAAGAACTTCACTTTCAGCTGCTTTTCTAATTCATCCTTGATCAGGAGAGCCCATTCCGGCCTTAATCGCCTCTTCTTCTGCTTTATTGGTATGGTGTGTGAATATGTCAGGATTCTGTGTTCTGCAATCTCTCTATCAATCCCCGACATATCCTCATAACCCCAAGCGAATACTTTCTATCTTTTTCTTATTGTTTCTTCCATTTTTCCTCTCTCATCAGGAGTTAAATTAGAAGCAATAAGTATATTCTTAGGATTATCACATATGACTAAATTAAATGATTCAGTTTACACTGAATTAATGTCAAACATATACATGAAATGATCAACACACACAGAATAACCATTAGGAAACACATCACATAAGTAAGCAAAGTCAGACTCTATTGCATTGACTTTATAAAAGAAAAGGTCATCATTGTCAAACAATCTAGAAAGAGAAATATCAAAATCATTATAATAAACATCCATGATGGAGTCGAAAACATAGGACTCGAAATTAAGCTCTTCCTCCTGGTCGGCAGTGACTTTCAGCTCCGCTGCAGGGATGTCCTCCTCGAGCTCAGGAAACAGCACCAGCTCCTCCACTATCGGCTCCTTCTCAGCAACTTCACTGGTCTCATTCAATTTTTCAGCAAAGATTTCAAAACCAGGGACCATCTTCTCCGCGATCATCAACGGTACAGGAGATCCTTGGTATAGGTCATAGATGCCTTCCCTCACAAATGTTTCCGACAATGGCTTGATCTCCTGCTTGGCTTTTGACTTGTTCTTTTCCTTTTTCTCTCTTCCAGACTTGGCTCTAGCCTTACTCCCCTATGCTAGCTCATCAGTCTTAAGATATCCTATCCCATGTTTCAAAAACACTGTTTTGGTCTCAACAAACCCAAGTGGGCCCTACTGGTCCTTTCCTAAACCCATTCCGGGCATGAAGTTCTAGCTTTTCATCAATTTCATGATTTTTACATTCAGCTCAACTTCGTAGATCATAGAAACCTCAAAGCTCGGACTAAATGGGATTTCTTGGGGAGCCATTTTCAATGCAGCAACAACAGCCTCGGTCTCAGCTGAGGTGGTGATCACTTTCCCCTCGTGTGGGAATTCAATCTTTTGATGGATGGTAGATGGCACACCTCCCAAAGGATAAAACCATGGCCTTCCCAATAGAACTGCAAAGGTCATGGGAATATCAATCACATAAAAACTGACCCAAACTTCAATAGGTCTAGTTTTAATTAACGCCCTGAAAGTCCCGTCAACAGGTCTCTTGGTATCATCGTAAGCCTTGATGACTACATCTGATGGCTTTAAATCAGCCACTGTCAGTCCCAATTTGGGCAGAATTTTTAAAGGGTAAACATTGATAGCGGATCCATTATCCACCATCACACAGCAAGTTAGCTTCCCTTTGACTTTAGCTTTGATAAACATGGGTTTAAGGTGATCTCTCCCTTCCAAGGGCAAGTCATCATTAGTAAACAGTATTGCCCCATGAGGAATTTTTGTCAATGAATTTACAAGTTGTTCAGGGGTGTGACTTAAAGGGACTTTTTTATGGTCCAAAGCCATAACTAGCGCCTCCCGATGGGCTTTGGAGTGCATGAGCATCTCCCAAACACTAGCGAGAGTTTCTTCTCCTCTCTTGGCTTTATTAACTTCTTCAGCTTTCTCAGTCTTTCCTGCCTCTTCTGATTCTCTTTCGAGTCTATTTTCTCTTCTTCGAACTCATCAGGTTTAGCTTCTTTCTTCTTTTCAAGTTTCCTAACTGGTTGGACTTTCCTTTCTCCATCATTCTTCCACAAGTCAATTTCTCCCCCTCCTTCATCATCGGAGCTCCAAATGTCCAAGACACTCACATTGAGTTCGACAGGTTGCTCTCTCTGACTCAAGCATTTTGGTTCGAGTTTTGGTGGTGTAGGTGTGGCATCAACAAAGGAGTTCAAGACTTGCTCCTCAGCTAGACCGGTGTTGATCATAAGTATGGATTAGTTTGGGGGTGGCATGTTTTATTAATTGGGTAGGGGATTGTTTATGGTATTTGGTTTTCTGGTTTCTGGGTCAGTGATTTTGCCTGAGTCTATCAGAACTTGGATTTCATGTTTTAAACGAGTGCAATTGTAGGTGTCATGGCTGATAGTTTGGTAGTATTTGCAATAGAATTTAGGATCAACATTTAGGAATGGTGGTCTCTGGGGTAAAGGTCATATTAGGTTGTTCTCAATTAGTTTCTCCAAAACTTTAGAGAGGGGTCTTCCTATATTAGAAAACCTTCGAGGTTGCTGCACAGTGTTTATCTGCAAGTTGCTACTCGGTCCAACCATGCTACTGTTGCTAGATCCATACCCTTCTCTTCTCGAAGACCTTCCACTAAAAGATTTTCTCTCCTGTGCTAAGTCAGATTCTTTCTGTACCCTAAATTTGTACAGTTCCTTAAAATTTTGGATTCCCAAATCTTTCCGCTTTTTAAAGAGCGGGAGTACACATCCCTCTATTGCTATCACTAGCTGGTCATTCTCAGAGGGTCGGTGCTTCATTTTTGCTAGTTTTTCTCTCTACCTAATCAGGAAATCAGCGAAGGGTTCATTTAATCTTTGCTTGATATTCTGCAAATCTCTCAAAGTCGCTTCCATATGGATATTGAGACTATACTGTTTCACAAACGCAGCACACAATCCATCCCAATCAGCTTGAATGTGAGACTCTAAAGCATAGTACCATCTAATCGGCGCTCCTTCCAACGACAAAGGGAATTGTTTGACAATTTGTGCCTTGTTCAAGCTGGTTATTCTCATATGAGTTGCATACTGTTTGAGATGCAAATGGGGATCCTCAACACCGGTGAACTTCTTCATATTGGGAAACCTGAATTTTTGGGGTAGAGGATCATCATCTTCTCCCAAACTCAAGTAAGAGTAATTTATCGGAGCATCTATCCCTTTTTCTTTCATCATCAACTACATCTGAGCCGCAGACTTTACAAGATCTTTAGCCCAATCTAGCTTTTTCATATTCTCTGCGATAACCACATTCATATCTTGTCTTGCTATAGGTGCTGCCAATAAGGTTTCTTGGTTGTCTTCGATCTCCCGTTTCCCAAAATTCTCAGCATCTAAATCAAAAGGCGGTAGTGGAGGTGCTGATGGCTTCTCTCTAGTTGAGTTCATCTCTGCCATCATCTCCCGCATAATTGTTCTGGTCTGTTCGGCCAATTCTGCCTTAAACTATTTCGGATCAAAACTCGATGAAACTGTCTCTTTCAACATTCTAACTAAGTGACCGGTGTTGGAGCGTGTCCAAGCGGATGACTAATTAGATCTATATCTGCAATCACTATTGGTTAGAAGTATGCATGGCATGTATGCATGATATGCACGCTCTCAAATGAATAAATAAATGTTCTATTTACAGATAACATATAACAAGGAAAAACTTCTGTAAACGACATCTCCACCATTATTTCTCCCGCACGCATATTCAATGGTGAGTTTCTTATCCTAGGATTATTGGCCAAGTTTCGATTATCAACAGGGGATAATAAAACCGACGTATATAGGAAAGCTCTTAAGATGATACAAACAAGTAACAAATCCGTTGAATAAAGCCAAAGTCCACATAAATGGGCCAAATAGAGCTTAAAGGCCCAATTTTAGCATGATCCATTTGCATGTGGGCCATTGTGGGCATGAAAGGCCCAACTTTGATGTAGTCCATTCGCAAATGGGTTCGAGCTTTCTTTTAAGGTTTGCTAAATGGTAAAAGACACATGCACTTGGTAAAAATCCTGGTGGAAATTGCTAAGTCATTTATATGAGTTGAGTCAAGGGTAAAAAGCTAAGGCTCCCACAGCTATATACATCCATTACGTCTCCCCACTCAAAGGTCCATGCGACGTGGATAGGTACATGCCGCAAGTGATAATAATCAAATATTCCACCACCAGGTTTGAGTGAAACACAGGTATTGGCTATTATCAGTTTATTTGGGACTGTTGTGCACGTTGTGTGGAAACGTGTAGTGAATGCAATAAAATGCAAAATGAAATGATTTAATAATAAAAAATGATAAATTAAAAAACATAGGAATCAGCTTCTCAATCCCCAGTGGAGTCGCCACTGTGGGCGGCGGGGTTTAGCGCGCGCCTAAGTGTTGGTAACCACGATACTGTATGGGCTCAAGGCCCACTAGGAAATACAAAATAGGCTTGGGGTCCATTTTGGAGATAGAGTCACCACCAGGATAAAAGTCGGGACACACTATACAGCAATTGGATTCCACGGAGGTTACCAGAAGCCGTCATCAGAGATCGGGTTCGAAAACTGGGTATGGGCTTTGAATGCCCACCCAACCTTGCTGTTGGCCTCCGTTTATGTTATGTATTTTATTACCTTTGATTATTAAGTTACTTCATTATTACTGTTAATCGCAAGCATTTCCAATTTTACAATTTACCGAATTTGCACATTAGTCTCCTTTCATGTTTATTAATCTCAACACTTATTACAAATAATGAGAATAAATATTACAAACATTCATTCAAAACAAATGGGGAAGGGATTAAGGATTACAATATTTTATACAATTAATACAATAACAAATCCAAATAAAACCTCTCAAGAACTAATTAACTCACTAATTACATAGTGGTTAAGAAATCACCAACAACCTACAACAAATAATGGTTAATTCCATAGAAATAGACAATGTATTCACAAAAAAAAAAATCAAATTAAATTTACGTAAAAATAGACATAGATGTTCATGTAAGCACAAATCAATGTTCAATTAATCCCAATATTATGGCAATCACACGAACTATTGAAGACATAGGGTAGTATATACAAATAATAAACAGAAAATAAACCAAAAAGATACTACAAACGAGGCAGATTAACAAGATTCTGGCCGGGAGGCGATTGCCTCTTCGAAGAGGCATGGCCTTATGACCAGAAGGCGATTTAAATTTGCCACATCACCAGGAGATGATGTCTCATTAAAGAGGCGTCGCCGCTTTAATAGAGACTGCACAACTCACATGCCTTAAATGCTAAGTAACTTTGAAATAAACACAATTTATGCAAATATACAAGAATTAATGTCTAAAACTTAGTATTTCATGGATTTACACTCTTAACATGGCATCAAATAGGCATTAAATACCAAAAATCAAGAAATTGATACTTTTATTCAAAATAAGAAATTTAAAGCTTAAAAATGAAGATTCTCATTGATTTGATCGAATTAGTAGCTCCTAACTAATCCCTCAGAGCTTGGTTTGATTGCCTTTTAATGTGTTGAATGCAAGAGCTTTCTTTATACTTCTTAAGGAATGGATTCTTAAGCTCAAAGTCTCTTTTTCTCCCCTTTTCCTTTTGGTTTCCCTCCTCTCCCTCTTTCAAAACGTTTTTTTTTCTCTTTCTCTCTTTCTTCTTGTCTTTTTCAAAAAAAAAAGAAGGCCAAAACACCCCCCCTCCTAAAATATCAGCTAAAACCCCCACTTAAGCCTCCCCCCCCCTTTCTCTCTCAAATTTCCCCAAAACCAAGGTTAATTGTCCACCTTGCATTTTTAATCATTTCTCCCTCTTTTCCAGCTCATTTTTGTGCCTTAAAAGTCTTCATTTCACGCAAAAAATGCAGAGAAGAGAAATGTGGGTCCATTTGTGGTGTTAAATGCAGCATTTAATACTGCAGGGGGTAGCTGTGAAGAGGCGCCGCCTCATCTCACCGATGCCCAGAGGCGATCGCCTCTTCACCCCAGGCCTGGCCTAGAAAGGCTTAGGCTTGGGCCTGGGCTTGAAGTCTTGATGTTTTTGGGTTGTTTAGCATAAAGGTTTGGGCTAGGTATAAAGGCCTGGGCTATGTTTAAACTCTCGAGGTCATTCTCAAGAAGATTCGGGTCCTCTTGCATTCGAAATTCAGATCATCTCATCACCGAGCTTTCGTTGCAGGCCAATCGAACCGAGGGTGTCCACAATTATCCTTTTTATCTTATAAGAAAAATATAAAAGGAATAAAGGTCCATTTGACCCATGAATTTTTCGCTCAGGGTCAAATTAGTCTTTTGTACCTTTTTTTTTTTGCCAATTTAGCACTGAACTTTGCAATAAACAGTAAGTTGACCCCTAAATATTACACTTAACTCCTTATTTTTTAATAGATGAACAAAAGACCTCTAAACATTTACAAATACATCTCCAATATTTTAGATAGTTAACAATTTAGTCCTTATTTTAATAAAAAAGTTTTAGTGAAAAAATTTTAATTTTTAGAAATTATATTCAAAATATAACTTATTTATAACTTGTAAATTTTGAAAATTTAATAATATATTATATTAATGTATCAATTTAGTTATTCATCAATACTTTTCAATAGTTTTGAAATTTTAAAATTTTATTTATTTAAAAATTAATTTTATTTTAAAAATATATGTGATGCTCAAATCCATCCTGCATTGGCTTGATCATGATCCTAACTCTAATTGTGGCATCTAGGACCTTTGGTGGTTTATATAGCAAGATTTGAATAAGAATAAGACTAACAAGTTAAGAAATTTTTTTTTTTTTTGAACATAAGTGATACCCCACATTTATATTCCTATTTCAACAAGGATACTTGTCCATCAAGCAAAGGGAAATATGCCTAATTAAAGAGTTCCAATTAGGAAAAGGTATTCTCTCCTAATCAAGGGTTATCCTACAAGACTAAGGAATCATATTCCTAAGAGGTTTATGTATAATCTCTCCTTATCAATACATCTCATGATCATTCATTCAATCATCTTCTCATATACTTATACTCTACATTAAGACATCACTACATCAAGCCATGGCCATCATACACCACACTCATTCTACATCCCTTATTCTACTTATTTGCTTTATCATTATTTTCCCATACACGATACTGACTTAATCTTCGGAGTGTTTATGGGGGAAACCCCGCCCCTTCACCCAACTTCCTCGTCGATACAGGTTCCACAAGGCAAGGATACGATTTGGAGTTATCAAATGGCACCGTCTGTGGGAACCTAGCTCGTCTTCTTTAAAAAGCTAGGAAAAATCGAATTAAATCACGAATTATCTTTACTTGTTGGGAATCTAGCTCGAGTACTCAAAGACACAACCAAATCACACTTTCTCTAAGCGTGATCATTAAGGATTCCAATTCAGTCATCAATGGAAAATTCAGATTAAAATATTGACGAGATTATCCAAGAAATTCTTTCTTATCATTACTATAAGGTCTGCTCTACCTCGCAAGGTTACAATGTTGAAGGGACTAAGAAAGTCAAAAAACTAAGCACACCTTGAATATTTCCTTGGAATCAAAAATATTCAAGCATGTACCATGAGTCAAGAGAAAGGACTTCAGCTTTGTTACATTTGATTCTCATGGCATTGCAATGACACATGCTCATAATGTGGAATCAGGCGAAGGGAACAGCAAGGCTAAAGTTAGGGCCCGACCCACTCCATTAATATCAATACCTCTTCAAATCGAAGGCTATACTTATGCTCGGATTTAGTAAAAAAAAAGAAAAGGGAAAATAATTTGGCTATCCTATAGGTCCCTGATTACAAGATTCCAAAACGTAAAAATAAAAGAAAAAAAAAGAGCAACGCGAAGCAACCGTTCTTAGAAGGTACTATTCTGATATGATTAGCAGCATGTTCGAATTTGAGCTTAAAGCTGGAGCCAAGTTCACAATTTCTTAGTCCCTGACACTGTGAATGTTTGTTAAATACCAAGAGGATTACTATTGAAGGAGCATGCCTCGTATCAATTATTGGCATTATTCTATTCCCTTTTGAATTGCCAAACCAAGACAAAGATCCAACTCAGACCAAAAACAGTTCAAAGGATGGAAGTTTTGGTAATAGCCAAACTTGAATAATAATTACGCATCACAACAGCAAACAAAACTGAAAAGGTTAAAGAGATTTTAAGGAATAGCCAGAAGGAAGAGTCTGTCATCCTCACCGAACGAATTTTGGAAAAATTTCTGGTATATAATTTAGACAATAGTCCTACTATCAACACCTGAAAATTTTCATGAGCGACAAGACAACCAATAAGAGATTCATTCAAGAGGCTCAACCATTGAAGATTTCAATACTCATTGATCCAGGATATCCTCACTGCTGCATATGCTTCTTTTGCTCGTTTAAAAAAAAGGCATGAAAGCATGCAAGAGAAACGAAGTTGAGCTCTATTGAGCATCAAAGCACTGAAGCCTGGTTACAGTCGGACTTCCGAGTGAGTTACTCAGGAACTATATGAATAAGAATGAAGAACTGAGTTTGAGATAAGGGAATTGGAATCCAGAGAAGTGAATGAAAACAATAGCCCAGCTAATTGTGACTTTCAGCAGAAGTTGTGTTTATCCAAGAAAAGAAAAGTTCGCAAAACCGAGCAACGACTTGAAGTTGATGAAGACAATAGAAAGACTTCAGCGAGAATGGTTTTGATAAAAGACTTAGCTTTGGGTATTGAGCATCAAGCCCAGTTGGAGATAAGCTTGCGCAAGAATGGTTTTAACGGCGAATTACTTCTACCCGATAATGGAGCTGACATTTGATGAGTTCCCGAATGAAACTCAATTCGAATATAACCAAGCTTATACTGCCATTGAATCATAACCAACTACCAAATCAATTGATCAAGTCTGATCTATGGAGCCACGTTGTTTTTTCAAAATACTTGCAATAGTCCCATAGAAGAAGCACCGAGTTCCGAGCATCAAGCTTTACAACATCGAAGCCTGCAGATAATCGGACATCTGGTTTATAATTCTCAGCTAAACTCCATTTTCATTCGAAGCAACCTCGAGTTTAGACAGTAAGAGTCTAGATTTATTAGCGAAGAATGAGGCCATGATGATCGAGTATAAGCATCAGAGAACTCATATCTAATTTAAAATCTCTGGAAGATATCCTTTCAGGCTGTAACTTCATGATCGCATGAGCCATACAAATGGCAAGGTATCATCCCATACTCGATCAAGGAGAGATGAATTTGTAATTCATTAAACATAACACTCATCAGCAAGCTAACAACCTAGCAAATCGTTGAGGACTCAGAAGCAGTAGGTTCGACATTATATCCACGAGCAAAGCCTCACCAGCTTAACGTTCAATCCGAGGGAGATATGGCATGTTAACCTTCAAAAAGAAAAAAAAATCACCAAGATGACCATTCTGATTTCATTCAACTAACTAGTTACTTGCGCCATTTGAACACACAGTGGAAATGGAAGATTCAGATGGGTTCTGCTGATAACATCAATAAGAAACAAATGGACCCAATTTAGATGGGTTATCTCAAAACACGTGCTCAAAATTCAAGATAATTTACTTAAGACACAACTGCAAGGAAGAAATCTTGTGCGGATAATATAAGGGAAAGCATTTTAGATTTTCTAAAGTTTAACACCAGTCAGCTCAAGCAAAAATCGAACACTACTTCACTTCAATGACATATTGGGAGCGGGACAAGAGCACTCGACACCAAAATTTATAGACAGTCGTTCACCTGAATCCGAATCTTATCAAATTAATGAGCCGAGCTTGTTAACTAAAATCCAAATCCTTATCACCGAAAGCTCGTACAAATCAAGAGGAGATTCTCGGCAATATCAGTAAGACTTTGAAGCTTATATACGGTCACGGCCTAAGACAATCAGAATACGAGCTTCAACCAATAATTGCGCAATAACGAACATAAATATTCGTTGACTTGACAACGGGACAAGAGTACATCAAGAGATAAGCTTTCTTTCTCAATTATTTATTTTTATTATTTACTTTCATTCGATTTCTTATATGAATATTTATAGCTTGTCACATAAGCACTCTTACACATCTACACATAGATGCTCATCCATGAATACATGATTATTATTCATGCAAAACATACATCAATCACATTAATATATTTATTACACGAGGATTGACCATTAATTGAGATCGATTAAATGATCCCAAATTTGTTGTTCCTTTGTCTATCGTTACAGATATGGAAAATGCATTTACTGAAGATGCTACTTTAAGCACCAATCAGTCCAAACAATCAGACATTATGATCCTCTTAGTATCTCACTCGGCATCAACATGCAAAAATTGTCAAAATGACTTCAAACACACTATCAAGCAATAATAACACAAACAAGCACTCATTTGTGTTCGAACAATAAATTGTGGCTCTCACTCAAAACCGAATCAAACAACACTCGGGAAAATCCTACTCTACAGTAAATCCTTATTCATGAAATCTCAAAGAAAAAAAGAAGAAGAAAGTTTAAGAATGGAATCAAGTATATCCACTATACATAGTCGTATAAATCAAAATGCAATTCCAAGACAACCTAGCCAGCATCACACAATATTCCTCTATTCCAAAAGCGGTGCAACCTTGGCTTGTCACCTAAACTACAAATGCTCATCTCACAACTCATACTAGGGCAAACCCAAATTTGGTCCTTTAAAGCCCACACTCAATCAATTACTAGCCCAAACTATTGAGTTTAGCTAAAGAGCTCAGACTCACTACCAGGATCACAGCATCCTTTCCTTTTGTAAAAATACTGCAAACAGCAATGCTTGGCAAAATAAATATCAACATCAGCAAAAATTCTTGAACTCATCATCAATCATTATTCTAGCCAGAAGGTTGTCATCAACAAAGTTATCAAAATTCAAGGCCGAGCAATATTGAATATTCAACGGCACTCGGGCCACGTTTCTAAAACACCGAGATCTAAGTCCAGTGACTGA
>CATIWK010245820.1:0-13024 GCA_949634005.1 Mallotus japonicus
AAAGACGGACTGTCCGACGTCAGGTTGATTATGCCTACATACATAGGAAACTTACATAAAAAACAAAAGCCAACTGAAAGGTCCAGGATGCAATGCAAAACCAAACGTTTTAACTTGCACTGTATATGTTATGGGCCAGACATGGAGGAGACACTGGTGTAATATGCGTCCTCGCTCCCGCTATCTGTTGCCCAGTAATCACTATCGGAATCCGACCAGTCAGACTCATCGTCAGATTCACGCGGTGACACTGGTGGTTGTGCAATCATGGATAGAACCTGCGTCTCCCCATGTGGAGGGTGGCCGTAGCAAATTTCATCCATGTCAACAGTCTGTATTTGCATGTCAATAATGTCATGTGTCCTAACCCAGAATATCAATGTCCATCCGGGCCGGATTTGGTAGTGGTTGAACAGATCCTTAAACCCGTACTGGAGAATATATCTGTCCTCGTACCTAGTCGCATCCAGGTCCTCAACTGTGTGCACTGGCCACAGGTGGTATGGTGGAGTACGTGTAATTCGAATTGTTACAGTGCTTGCAATCCCATTCATGCGACTAGAAACTCTTTCGGGTACGGTCTGCAATAAAAAAGAACAAATGGTCATCACCAACGCAGAGACAAACTATAACAATAACCCACATACCAGAGACATTGTTCTTTAGGCATAAGTTTCCTGTTACACAACAAATCATATGTATTTGGAAGCAACTGCTGTGTTTTTTAGAATACCACAAACTCCATTGGGCCATGAACCGTCACGTCGAAGGTCCACCCGTCGGGGGTTCCAGGGGGAGAAACCCGTTCTCTGGGATATGGTCCTGCCATCTGCTGTGCTCCGAAGTGTAGGTTGGTATGAAGATGAGAGCATGCAATTGTGAAGAGCATAAAGTAAAATGAAGGGTGTGTAGATTTGGGAGTATGAAGTTGCTTTTAAGGTTGGTCATTGTTGTCGTATGTGGGGGGGCTAAATGACGAATTTGGCCCCAACAATTATTTATTTTTTGATTTTTTTAATTCAATTAATTTCTTTTTAATCTAAAAACTAATTACAAACGGGTCAACTCGGCGTACAAGGATTTAAACACCCGTAATCTATTAATTGTTTTGTACAAACAAATTGAAAACATAAATTGCACATGGGTGAACCAGTCGTACATAAATTGCACATTGGTGAACAAGTCGTACAATAGGGTCAACACCTATATTCTGTCAATAAAACAAAAGTTTTTTTGAATATAAACCGAATTGCACATGGATGATCCCGTCGTGTACAAATTTAAACACCCGTATCTTCGGAATTTTAGTTTTTTTTAACAATGAAATGAAAAAAAAAAAATTGAACAAAGGGGGGCAAAGACAGCAACATACTATTCCTGTCGCTGTTAGCAACAAGAATAAATTTGCTTTGATTATAGCATATTGCACGGTTACATATTTCAGATGTATTTGAATTTTTTACAATTATGCATAAAAAAGTTAAGGAACAAAGAATTATGTCACTACCAGCAATGTTACAGTGCGTCGCTTTCACGACAAAAAAAAGGCATGTTGTGTCTTTGTTTCATTTTTTTCATTTTATTAGTAAACAAAATTATAAGTTATGTGTGTTCTTATTATTTACCGGATGGGTTCACTCGTGTGCAATTAGGTTTCAGATTGAAACTAAAATTGATTAAATACTACGGGTATTTACATTTTTGCACAACGGATTAACACATGTGCACTAGCTTTAAAAAAAATAATTTATAAATTACATGGTGTTACAGTCGTTGCACAAGGGAAATAAGCAAATTTGCTTTAGTTGTTTGCAATGTCCAGTCTGCCCCAGGTGATTATTTTGGTGCCAACTTGTATTTTTTTTTTCTTTTTTTTTTTGGTCAGGGAAGTGGAGGGAAGATTAATAACCTCAAACTTCTAAACGGAGCTGATCATGTGGCTGGAACTAGTCAACCATAGATGGGAAAAAAAATTTTTAAGTACCTTGGGACACATTGACCCCAAGGATTAAGTGGAAGAGGTTTGTTTTTTTTATGTAAAACTTGTAGGTCTGATACCATAAAGTTCATCCAATTAGTTTAATTAGGTTGGCATAATATTGCCTCAAAAAAAAAAAAAAAGAGAAAGGTTGTCATAATTTCGGACTTCCATCATGTCAAAGGATTGATTGGTATACTTAATAAAAAAAGAAAACTTTTTTGTTCAAAAAAAAAATCCTTATTATGAAAAGACAGACAATAGGATCAATAATAACGAAGAGGTAGTTGATCACTAACACTATGTTTGGATAGGAAAGAAAGGGAGGAAAGAAAATAGGGAGGAAAATATGAAGAAAAATAATGTTATTTTCCTTTCTTATATTTTCCTCTCTTGTCAATGGATTTAAGGAAAATAATATAGGGAGGAAGGAAAGTTATGTTACTCTTTTAAATAGAAAGATAAAATATTAAAAAAATAAGAAAATAAGTATATGATATATGTACAATTTTGTCCATGTATTAAAAAATCCAATTTATTACAAACCTTATATTTTTTATTTTTTTTATTGATACACTTTTTGTTTATCAAATTTTTATTGATGAACATTGTACACATATAAAACTCCAAATCTTTTATTGATAAACTTTGTAAAAATATAAAACTGATGTAAATTAGTCAATCAGAATTTTTTATTTTAAAGTCAGTTACCGTTAGTCCAAATCATAATTTTTTTTACCAAAGGGAATTGGGGAGGTTGAGGGGTCTCATTCGTATTAAATCTAAGTATGATTGTATTACATCAATTATTCAGCATTTTTTTAGTGACTTCATGATTTTATTCAAATCAAACAGAGTAATTTGAGGCAAATAAAATTTAAATACTGGTGGTTTATAGCAAATATCTATAGCTATAATCTATCTATAATCTATAGCTATCTATAATATATATCAATCTATAATATATAATATATATAAATGCACGAAGGGGGAAGGACAGGAAAAATTCTGAACAAGTCTTTAAATTTTTTATTAACAAATAACTAATTAATTTTTATGATCTTATGATTAATTATCACCATAATATTTTTTTAAAATGAAATCAGTTGCGAAAAATTAATTATTACAAAATATTGAAGCAATTTTCATATACTTATTTAAATAAAAGATTTATAAAAATTGTAATGAATTATAAATATATTAAGTTAATAATATCAAATTGTTATATAAAAAAATAACACTGATATTAGTTGTAAACTATTATTTAATAATAATAATAATAATAATATGTTTAATTGTTTACTATATATCACGAGTCAATTAAATTTTTTTTTTCACGTGTGAATCACGTGATTGTTTACTAGTATATCTAAAAAGATTATGGTCATTTGTTGCAAGAGAACGCCGGAGAACGCAGGAGACCATTATGTTTTGTGGCTAAAGCTATGGCAGCCTGGGAAGACTATATGGACGAGACTCAAACAGATGAAAGGAGTTTGGAACTCCTAGCTCGATCTGATTAGACCTGTATGGAGAGTCCCGCCGCCAGGTTTTATTAAATTTAATATTGATGCAGGTTTTAATCAAGTCTCTCACCAAGCAATAATGGCGGAACCAGCTCGAGACCATTTTGGTGCCCTTAAGGATGGTTATAGTTTCTCTAGACCAACTATGTCTCCTTTGGCAGCCGTTAGTTTCCATTATCCTTGGGTCTAAAACATAAACATGATCCAAAGCACACCCTCTTTGCTTTAGCGCATACGAATAAAGCATGTTCTAGCAATTCTGGTTGAGTTTTGCAAACCTGTCATAAAGTTTCTGGTTGAGTTTTGCAAAACTGGCATCAAGTGTCTTCAGTGCAATCCCACATTGTTTTGTAAAAGAAGACTTTAATTGTTTAAAATAGGTAATTGCAACAAACAAAATCAAGAGCTAAAAGCTCCTTCGGCCTTCTGCATGCATAAAATATGGTACTGGACTTGCAAAATGGACTTTAAACTTAAGATTGGTCCATAGAAATATAGGCTTTAAGCTTGAGTTCGGACCAGTTTGTTTAAGCCCAAATCATATTTTTTACTAATTTCGATGTCAGTAATAAATTTTTTTTTACAAGTCAGTTACCTTATTGGTATTGTTTTATTCTCCACCTTTTTTATTTTTTTCCCTTTTTTTTTTATGTTATCAACATAATCTATTATTAGTAATTAATATCTAAACACTTGTACAAACATTTGTTTGATTATTTGTTAAAAAAAAAACTGTTTGATTTGCTAAAATGGACTATTTTCGTGTTTAAGGGTCGTTTTTTAATCTAAGTATGATTGAATTACATCAATATTTCAGCATTTTTTTATTGACTTCATGATTTTATTCAAATCAAACAGATTAATTACAGTCTAATACATTTTAAATACTGGTGGTTTATATCAAACATGCATTTTCTTTGCTCCTGTAGAAAGTAGTCTCTTATGAGCTTTCATAATCAACGCCGACGCGTGGAACAATATAAGCATCAGAAAGCTTCATTAAATCATCACAATACCCTTCCTCAACATGCTGGATAAGAGTAAAAGCAGGTTTATAAAGCAACAAAATATGGTTAAATGACATATTTCTGTATACATAAACAATGCACAACGGAAAACTGACCAAATTAAGAAGATGAAACTTAAGACAACAGAGTTTGCAATTATCAGTTGCATGCAGAAAATAAAAGTTTCTACTCCCAAAGTCATGGCCAAAATTGAATGTCTCATGCTGTTCTTTGATCATTTTAAATTTGTTGAACAAGTATGACAACGAAACTTAGCTGTCCATTTCCTGATATTTCAATGCATGAGAGAGCTGCACAAAATTCGATGAAGATCTTTATACATCCTTCTTTCCCATTATTTTTCCTTCACGCGTAAAACATGACTGCTGCATCGTGGAGTGAGAGACAACGAAAGACTAATTCGAACATCAATCTGCTGTATATGCATCGGCTTATAGAAATTAGTCAACAGACGAATAGATGTCGGGGAAAGGCATGAACCTAACAAATATTTTACGGTGACTTTCAAATTAACTAAAAGACATGTTGGACAATATTCAATTTAGAATCTGTTGTAGATGAACTTCAAAATGTATCACAAAAGATACAGATTTGAAAATAAACATGCAGATTTTGAATAGGAGAAGGGGTCGCCAAGTGCTGTAAAACAAGGTACCTTGCATTTCATTTTAATGTGTCAAGTACAGAAGAAAGTTATGCTTCCAATTGCTTATGCCGACCTCGTATATCAATGAAGTTAACCCTTTATGTAGAGGAGTTTTCTTTGCCTCCATTTAATGGTTGAGTACTTTTCTTGGTTTTTTTCAACTATTTCTTCCCTTAAAGCATCCATCTCACTTCCTGTTATAGTTTCGGGAACGAATAACTCATCAGCTGTACATGTACATTGCATATATAAATGGAGGTCAATTTATTTACTCTTTAAAGAAACATGCCAACTGAAACCACAAAATAAGATACCTTTTCACATTCCATTTCTAAAACACCTGGCCTCTTAATGCTCCATCGCTGGGGTAAACAGAGGTCAATTTATTTACTCTTTAAAATAACATGCCAACTGAAACCACAAAATAAGATACCTTTTCACATTCCATTTCTGAAACACCTGGCCTCTTAATGCTCCACATTCTCTACGCTACTATGCTCAAGTGAATGTCCAAAACCATCAATCTCCGTTGGAAACCTGCTGTCACCAAATGCTGGAACACCTGCTCAATGCTTCATTGTGCCATTGGTGGAGTTTGATGATGCTTGTTTACTGTTTCATTCGGAACCACTAATTGTCTTTCTCTTTGTAACAAACAGCAAAAGTTATGTTCAGCGACAACAACCAATTCCTGCACAATCACTTCCATGTTACAAATTCCTGAGCACAGTTTAAATGAGTTTTGCTTTCAATGTAATATCTTATACCCTCAATTTTGACAGATGGGGTAATAGAACACCCTGATTACTTTTTAATCTATAATATGACATTTTATTAGTGAATAATATACTTAACATGCTTATTTATTTATTTCATAACTCATATCACAGTTGATGTTTATAGGGGCGTGACTGTGGACATCACGTTATGCAAGGAGGTCCATTGCATAAAGTTGTTAACAGTTCAACACAGTCACATGGATAATCTAACTACTCATACAATAAAGAAGAAATAACTCTCTTAATTAATTTTTTTTCAAATTTAAATATATTTCCATTGGTGCTAATATGCAATGTACATTTCATAGGTATTAGTCCACAACCGTAGCAGAAAGCAAAAGTGGAATTTAAGAAAGGTATGTCATAGTGCACAAGTGTATGTACCAGGAAAAAAATGTGGTATCTCATTCATAACACATTGCTACAACCTCTTAAGAGTGCTAAACAAAGCTGTAGCAACAGACATATTTTGCATTGGATTTCTTCCTTATGCGATATCGATTCATCCAGAGCCCCCAAATGGTGGCAATAGGGGTACCCCCATCCTACTTATTTTACAATGGCACAGCACATCACAGAACCAAAAACACAAATCAAAGGAATTACCTCTGCTATACCCTACTGCATACCGGGCCCAACAATCTATCGCAACATACCAATCCACAAACAAATGCTAAACTGCTTCATTTCAGCCTTGGCAAACCATGCAAATCTTCAGATTTTCAACTCGAGGCAGCACAAGGTTGGCACCACATCGCAGGGAGCCAGAACAAGCTTTCAAACCCATAGCTGTAATGTTAGAGGCAATATTGAGAGCCCAAAGCTTCTTCCAAAGCACTCTAGAGGAGCCTGAAGCTCCCCAATTGTCATTGCCAGTAAGACATCCACACCCACTTTTCACCTAATACATGCCCTTCTTATCCCACCGCCAGAAATAAGAATCAGAATGCCCCCTCAAGCTTACCGGGATACTAAGTATTCTGTGAACGTACTATTAATGGAGCTGGACGCCGGTCGTAATCACAATTTTACAGACACGAAATTCATATTTGACCTAAACATTCAACAGACAATCGCCATTAATGATTCAAAGTCGATCAGAATCAAAAAAGTAATAAAATAACAATACAATTAACAAATAAACAAACCTAAGACCACTTCATCATCATCTGCAATTCTGGTAAAAATTTTGGTTTCCTTTTACATCCAATCTCCGCTCTAAAACTCAGAACGGGTATAACATCCTTTAGGAAAACCTCTGGCTTCACTTTTATGCATCCTTTTAGTTCGTCATCCAAAAACTTGATTTGCTTATAATTTTCAGTGAGATTGATCTGCTTATAATTTTCAGTGAGGCTGAGTTAAATCGATATTTGGGGAAGGTGTAGAACAACGCCGGACGACGATTTCAAAATTAGTTGCTACAGTACACACCTTCGAGTTATGAAAATCTTCCAAAAACGCCACTCAAAACCACTTCCAAAAACGCCCTTCGTACCCAAGTAATGTATGGAGAGCAGCAAGGGCGATGTACTTCATACGTTTCAGAGACGTTGTCAGGCTAGTTATTATTTTATTGTCCACGATACACTGTTACATGTCGCTACTAGCGACATGTAACATTTTCCTTAATAGATATATAAGTCTGCTCCCCAAAACAGCGTCATCCCACACGAAGCTCCACAGCTAGTTCTCCTGCCCACAAAAAATAACACTGGTTTCAATGATTTATTTAATCTTTTACCTTGATGCCCTTTTATTTCTCCTCTACAGCAGCTCAAAATGCTGCGTTTCATGTGCCTTCTTTTGTCAAAAGGTTGATCATTTTACTTACCTTATCACATGTGCCTTTCTTCTTCTCATTTCTTCACACCATAGCCGCCTCGCCTTTTATTTCTCCTCTTTTCTCTCTTATTCTTCTTCTTCATTTCATCTGAAATTCTTTTCTTGAATGGCCACCGTGAGTGAAATTGATGGTCTTTTGTTTGCCTTTGGACACGCCTTCCATTTCTCCTTCTCTAGTCTCCTTTTTATTTATTTTTTTGAAAAAAAATGCCTCACCATGTTCTTTGTCGAGTTCATTTGTTTACACAATGCTTTTCTTCTTCTGGTATTATTGGTCGATGAATGCTCGCCCGATAGACATAACAACAGAAGATCTTTACTTATATATAACATGCATTCAAGAACACCTATTTCTTTAGGCTGCTACTTCATCGAGGTTTTTTAGGGAGAAAAAAATGAACTAGGAGGCTTGGCTTTATGATGTTCACGATAACTTTTACACATGCATTTAAATTTTTATGTTTTTATTTGCTCTTGCTCTATGCATGTCTTTGTTGTTTAATATGTTGTGCATTTGCTGTTCTTGGCTGAGAGTCCTACATGTTTAATGCGCTTAAGATCCTCTTGATGTCTATGTTTGGATGAGTGTGTTTGAGGTGGCTAGAGTTTTTTTGCACCTGTTCTATGTTTTTTAGAATTTTGTTACCTTGGTTGTCTCCATGTATTGAGGGTCTGTTTGAGATCTGATTTCCAGAATTTACTTCATTTTATGCCCATTTATTTTTTACATGCATGTTTTCCATTCTTCATCCTTAATTCTTCTCATATTTTGGGCATCTAGTCTTTTAATTGATTGCATGTTTCATGTGTTTTTGTATTTCTTGATTGATTTCTTTATGTAATAGAACTTACCTTTTTTGCATCTTTTTTCTTGGTTTTCTGAAAATTTTTTCTGCTCTCTTTGTAGTTGTTGTTGTTTTGAACAGTTATTTTAATCCCCTCCTTACCTTGCTCTCTATTTGGTGTGATGTTTCTAATTTTTTGGTTGAAGACTTTTTTTTCAAGAATTTTTTTTTTGCCGCTCCAATTATGATATTGTTGCTCTTGACACCGTGAAACCTCAAGGAAAGATGTACTTTTGCTTCTTGTCCAAGAGAAGCATACTTTCAGTTCATCGCATACACCACTTTAGGTAAGCGCACAGTAAGGATAGGTTCCAGTTGAGAGAATAACTTGTGAGAAAGAGGCAAGGCCATTCGCTCCTTACCTTTAGTTCTTTACCCAAAGATTGACTAAAAGAAATGGTAGCTAGTTGGATGTTTAGCAATAGCCCCTCTAGCACTCTGTGTTCCTTTAAAAAAAAAAAACTTGCCCCCTATGTGTGAACATTTTATTTTGCTTGTTTTTTTTTTAAATTTGGATTTTTTTTTTCATTTACTATGTTAGTTAGGTTGTGCATGTTTTATCATGCTACTCTACTTTCATGGGTTTCTGGAAATATCTGATGGTTGTCGTTATATGCATTTGGAATTTTCTATGTTGCATGCATGGTTTGATTTCACATCTTTTTTTTTTTAAAAAGAATTGGCAGTTGTGTAAATCCGCATGAATTAGCCTTTTAGTTTGCATGACCAGCTGCTGGGTTTGGCATGTTATGTCTACTTTTGCAGGTCCAATCTGTGTCTTTTATTTATGGCCATTTGCATGTTATTAGTTTCAATGTGGATCGGTTTTTATTTGGCCCATCAGGCTTTCCATTTAATTGCTCATGAAATATGGCCCATTCATGTATTTGTTTTTTTGGCTTTGCTTGCTTTTGAGTGTTTATCCATGTGTCCCTGTTTCATTTTTTTCCCTTTTTACATACTAAAAAAAACATTTAAATGATATGTGTGTCCGTTTTTTTATTTTTTTTAGGTTAGTTGCTGATATTTTGTGGACATCCAGAGTTAAGTTTTCACTTGATTTTTTTTCCAAAAAAATCTATATTGGTTCATCAGCTTAATATCTCAATGGAGACTGGTCATGTGTTGTGATTTAAATGAAATAATCTTTTATTTTCTTTGCACTTTGATCAAAGTTTGATGTTTTGATTATGTTGTTTATTCAAATTTTTACCAAAATGTCTAGTTATTTGGTGTCATTAATTTTTTTTAGTTGTGCATGGGTTGTGCGTTCATGTCTATCTTTGGAATTGAACTACCTAGGAATTTGGTGTCATCACAAAATAGCTTTGGTTCTATCATATCTAGCATATTTGTCAGGAGATATATAGCCTAGATACTGCTGTGATGCTTCTTTAATATTTTAAATAAGGGGATATTACATAAAAAAAACCTCAATCTTTGGGGTACTTTCAAATAAAATCATATCCAATTTTTTCTTTCAAATATAACCACAATTTTTGAAATATTATAAAAAAGATCCTCCTTGGATGACTGTACTGGCAATGTTGAGTTTTTTGTTGAAATTTCGTATACCTAATATCCTAAGTTGAAATTTCATATACCTAGTATACTGAGTTTTTTTTTTTTGTAATAACTAAGTTGTAGTTTTATCTGTCTAAACAGCCTGCTAATCCAAAATGAGACACTCAATTGGAGGGGAGAAAATATCAATTTGGGGGCAAATACATCAGTTTCATCTCCTGTTACCAGTACAGTTATTCAAGCGGACCCCATGGATTATAAAAAAATGATTTCATCTCCTGTTACTAGTACATTCATCCAAGGAGGGCTTTTTTTGATAATGTTTTAAAGGTTGTGGTTATATTTGAAAGAAAAAATTAGATAGAATTTTATTTGAAAGTACTTCCGAAGATTGGGGTTTTTTTTTTTTTATGTAATTTCCCCTTTAAATAAAATTTTTATTTGAATTGCCCAGTTGCCTTACCTATATTGCATTGGCCTGTGATGTGTTATCTTTTCATTGCATCGTTTTTTAACCCCTGCTATCATGTTATCATTTATTTTATTGGAAGATTAAAAGAACTATTTTTTGTTGTTTTAAGATATCAATTAAATATGCTTTCCGATGTTGCATTAAATGCTTCATTTATGGACTAGCAGACTACTCTGTTAGCCTTCTACCCCTAATCAGTTAGGGGTTACTAAACCCTGCTTTTAACTTTGGTTAGTGATGCCTATAAATGTAGTATATTTGTTATAAATGCTCTTCCAAGAACTGCATTTGTTTTCATCGCTTTTTTACCTAATTTCTCTGGTTCATTAAGTGAGTTTTTTATTTCATTAAATGCTCCTTTATATACGGTCTGCATTAGTTTAGTCCTTTGGCTTTAAGTCTTTGGTTTTGAAGAAGTTTTCACTTGCTACCTTTATTACATGCTTTGTTTGTCTTTATAGTTGGTTGATTCAGATATGTATTTAATGCCTCCTTAAATTTTATTTAGTTTATTTTGTCTGATCTATTTGTTTTTATTGTTTATTCATGTTTTGGATTTTTTGTTGCCTCACGCTGCTATATTTCTTTTGTCTGTTCCTGCATGTGTATCTGATTACTGCTCATAGTTGTTATTCCATTATGTTAAAAGTAACTTATGTGTTATTGCTGTTGCTATTTTTTTTTATCCATTTTCTCATTATTTGGTTCCTGATGTTGCATTTTGTTAATAAAGAACATGTTTTCTTTTTCTGCCTTTTTCCATGCTATTTCTTTCTTTTTCACATCTCCAGTAAACTATGGTTTCTTTCTTTTTCTGCCTTTTTCCATGCTATTTCTTTCTTTTTCACATCACCAATAAACTGTAGTTTCGTGATTTCTTTTATTATTTGTTTTTGTGTTATTTTTAGTTGTCAGTGCTTTTTTTAGTAGTTCATTTATCCTCCCATTTGCTATTGTTAAAAAAAAAAAATGCTTGCTCTCCTTCTAATATTTAACTTCTTTTTTTTTTTAAGAAAAAGCATGATTCTTTTTTATGTTCCAATCCGCTCTCATTTGTTTTGCTTTTTTTATGTTGGGCTTTGCATGGGATTGGTGCAGTTTTTATAGTTGGCTACTCATTCCCATTTTTTTAAAAAAAATTAAAACGAATTTTGCACATTTTTTTTGAAAAAGTAATATACGATTTCATTAATTCAAGCTCTCTCAAGCAACTACAAGGGAAATAAAAGATGGAATTGAATCCCATACACTGAGACCAGACATAGAAAGAGCAGCTCTTGCTAACAAATGAGTTGCTTCATTCGTAGATCTCCTAATAAAACAGATTGAAACATGATTAAAATGTTTAATGATAAGGCGAAAATTTTCAATAATTAAACCGTAAGAATTTAAATCACTGGATAGCTGAAAAATTTGCACCACCTGTATGGCGCCGGATTCCACCACTATACAATCCAACTGCTGATCAAGAAGCCAACTCAGAGCCTCCCGAATAGAAACAACTTTTGCCTCTCTTAGTAAGAAATGCCCGTGAGAAACCTTAAAGAAGGCCTTGACAAAACTTTCAGTCGAGGATCGAATACTACATCCTGATCCAACCAAACCCCACTGGGCATAAATGGCAACATCCACATTTACTTTAATTCAACTGTCCATAGGCTTAGTCCACAATAAATCCCCTCCAATGCCAACTGATCCAACCTCAGAAAACTGCAGCTGCGATAAATTTGCACATCTCCATTGATAGAGAAGCTGACCTGATGTATTTAGGTGGATATAGGCAGACCATAAATAATTCCTCCAAACTTTATTGTTCCTGTTATTCCAAAGGTTCCAGCAAATTGATGCAAATATAGCAAATGCATCCACCAAGAAACAATGTAAAGTACAGTGAAACCATTCCAACACCGAGACATTATCATGACAAAACACATGCAACCCCGAGTTGCGCCAAACTTCTCTAGTAAAAGGGCACTCAGCAAGGATATGAAAAATGGACTCAAATCGCAGATGATAAATACTGCACAAAGGATCAAGCATTACTCTTTTAAAGTTAAGTGCTACTTTTATTGGTAAACAATCAGCACAAACACGCCACATGAAGTCTTTAATTTTTGAAGGCACCTGTAACCTCTATAGACGTGCCCCAATATTACTAGCACCTGAAGAGAGCTTACCTCAAATACTTCAATAACACTACTTAACCGAGAATTTTCCATTGGAAGAGAACAGATAGAACCAAGTACTTGAAACCTATCTAGTACTCATTGGAATTTGGAAAATGATTTTTGCATCCCTGGTATTGAATAAGTATGCAATATGATCTTTGTCCCACCTTTGACTACCAACCTCAAACAAACTAGAAACCTTTGTTGTTTCTG
>CATIWK010245840.1:0-11479 GCA_949634005.1 Mallotus japonicus
CCCCTTCTATATGAACCAACATACCACAAGGACCATGACCATGACCATGTCACTGTCTATAACAGTTGGAACTGTATGAGCCACTGTTATCACTGTGCACTTTGAGAATTCTTGTCTGATTATTCTTTGTAGAGTTGCATCAGTAGCAGAGTCAATGGAGGCCGTAGCTTCATCTAGAACTAGAATTTTGTTTCTCTTAAGAATTACTCTCCCTAGGCAAAAGAGTTGGCGTTGTCCAGCACTCCAAGTTTCACCTTCATCACTCACTGCAACGGAAGATTTACTAGGATTAATTACAACATACTTATTTTTCTTATCTGACAAAGTGTACTAACCTGATGAGTCTAGCTGATTAGGTGAACTGCTTATTGTCGCCTTAAGCTGACACTTCTCTAAAGCCTGCTAACATATCATACATTTGATTAGAATCTATTTGTACATTAAATAAGATGAAGGTTTTGCTTTGAATCAATCAATTGCCTCACCTCCCATGTTTCGTGATCAGAGTACAGACCTAAAGGATCAAGATTAGTCCTAATGCTACCCCTGAAAAGTACTGGTTCCTGAGGAATGGTGCTGAGCTTTGTCCTCAAATCCTTATAAGACCAATAGAACATATGTCCAGTTCATCTATAAGAATTTGACCACTAGCAGGCTCTACTAAGCGAAACAAAGCACTGATTAATGTCGTTTTTCCACATCCGGTTCTCCCTACAACTCCTACTCTAGTCCCTTCCTGTAATGTGCAGTTGATTCCTTCAAGGACTAGCGGAGCATTTGGACGGTATTTTATTGCCATATATAAAAGCCCGAAAATAATCGTCTCCAGGGATGTGAGGTTAGGAGCTTGCAACTCAGTCAAAGCGAATTAACCAAAAAACAATGCAGTTGCAATGAGGTTCTTCTCACCTTCAGCTCGTGAAGCTCTATCCTACCCTTAAAAGGCCAAGAAGTTCGTCGCCTATTGTCAATATTTTTTTAAAAAAATTATCAATTTTATTTGTTAGTTACTATTAAATATTTTATTTTTTGATTCAAAAAAAAAAAGTATTTTATTTTTTCAAAAAAATTTATAGAACTTAATTGTAGTAAAAAAATTATAGAACTTGATTGTACTCACTAAAATTCAATTTGATCTAATTTTACAAAGAAAAAGTTTCAATTTAGCATGAAAAGGTTCAATAAATTAGGGCAAAATGTGAAGATGCAATTTTTATCTTCGACCTTAATTCTTTCTAAAATCGGGATTAATTATTCTTTCCTAAAACAGTATATAGATACGATACAATTACTAATAATTTCTCTTTTCAGATTTAGGATCAATTATCATTTTTCAAAAGAGAAAAAAAAAAGTCATAGAAAATCATTTTAGGGAGCATTACAATGATAATGTCACATAAAATGAAGTAGCATATTATAATAATTACAAATGTGTGGTTGTGTGAGTAATAGATCTTAGCAGCCACTCCACCACTTGTCATCGTTTTTTCTAATTTTAATTTACAAAGTAAATTTTATCTATATGCTAATCAGAGATTAAATTTATGATTTTTTTAATATTATGAAAAAAATTTTATTATTTAATTACTCAAGTTTTTATCATTATTTTTCTGTACGTATTACATAACACAGGACATATGATCCAAATGATCGATTCAACCTTTATACACTCAGATTAGAATTTAATATAATATGCTTACATATCTATCTTGATGGTAAAAGCATAAAAAAAAAAAAGGAAGAAAAATGAACAAATTAACTATGACAATTTGAGGTATAACGCTTAAATGCAAGTGTTTACATGTTATGCACACAACTTCTGAACTCTTTCAACAACAATTATTTCTGTGACTCAACATTTAGCACATGGCAGAAGATTGCAACGTCTTCCACTGTCTTATGTCAAAACAATGCTGTCAAGTCATCAAGTGTTATTTAGTTCCCATGCCAAAATGACAATCAAATTTTGGGTTCATTTGTTGGTGGAGACATAAAGAATCAAACTTAGATTGAGATACAAGGACAAGCAGAAGGAGATGTGCAATCTCCTCACTTAGTCTGCGATTGTTCTAAGAGTTCCTCCTGCAGCTAGACCAGTATTCAGCTACAAGCTTAGAGAAGCTAGAATTAGTTTCCATCAGCTTTGAAGGTTCATCATACTCCAATAATTTCCCTGAAAATTAACATATCAAAATTGTTAGCTTAATAATTCCTGAAAACAAATGCTGATAAGGAAAATGGGGACATACCATAAGAAAGGACCATGACCATGTCACTGTCTATAACAGTTGGAACTCTGTGAGCCACTGTTATCACTGTGCATTCTGAGAATTCTTGTCTGATAATACTTTGTAGAATTGCATCAGTAGCAGAGTCAATGGAAGCAGTAGCTTCATCTAGAACTAGAATTTTGTTTCTCTTCAGAAGTACTCTTCCTAGGCAAAATAGTTGCCGTTGTCCAGCACTCCAATTCTCACCTTCATCACTCACTGCATACAATTCACTGAATTCGTTATAACATAACATTTTTACTTGCTGCTTTTAACCTGACAATGTATCCTAACCTGATGAGTCTAATTGATTAGGTAGGCTGCTAATTGTTGCCTTAAGCTGACACTTCTCCAGAGCCTGAGTACAATCAACTTGTCATACATGGGATTGCAATGTCTTTAGTACATAGATAGAAATTTATGAATCAGTAGTCTCACCTCCCATATTTCATAGTCAGAATGTTGTCCTAAAGGATCGAGATTTGTTCGAACGCTACCCCTGAAAAGGGTTGGTTCCTGAGGGATGATGCTGAGCTTTGTCCTCAAATCTTTGAGACCAATAGAACATATGTCAATTCCATCGATAACAATTTGGCCACTTGCAGGCTCTACTAGTCGAAACAAAGCACTGATTAATGTGGTTTTTCCACTTCCAGTTCTCCCTACAACTCCTACTCTAGTCCCTTCCTGGAATGTGCAGTTGATTCCTTTAAGTACCAGTGGAGCATTCGGACGATATCTTATCTGAAAATTCAAAGCAAAATTGTACTGAATCATCTTTAGAGCTGTGAGAAAATGGTTTCGAACCGCAATTGGAGAAATTAACAAAAAAATCATGATAAAATTCTTCTCACCTTCAGCTCTTGAAGCTCTATCCTACCCTTGAAAGGCCAGGAGGATGGTGGCCTATTGTCATTGACAATCGCAGGAGGTTCGGGTTGAATGTGCATGAACTGCTTAATCCTTTCAACTGAGATCATGTAGTTTGATAAATTGCAATACCATTGAGTCATGAAAACTTGGGTGCCAGTAAGTGACAGTGCATAAGACAAAGACAGTCCAACAAGTCCTGCAGAACCAAAATTGGAGTTATCATAATTGAACAATTTTTCTAAAAGTGCATTGCTTGTGTCAATGCAATTCTACCTGGAGCGTTAACACCTTTTGGAAGCAATACAAGCAAAAGAGCAGCAGTGAATAAAGTCACACTCTGCATTGAATCGATCCTTATAATTAACCACTCCATTGCCCCGTTTGAAAGGAAGA
The DNA here is from genome assembly GCA_949634005.1 of Mallotus japonicus. Taxonomy (NCBI): domain Eukaryota; kingdom Viridiplantae; phylum Streptophyta; class Magnoliopsida; order Malpighiales; family Euphorbiaceae; genus Mallotus; species Mallotus japonicus. Next base: position 3,537 of record CATIWK010245840.1, read on the forward strand.
AGAGCACAGCATCCTTGTCTACAAGCTTCAGGTAATTCTGAAAGAACCTATCCACCATTTTGAAAGCTCTAATTGTCACAACACCAAGTGATGTCTCAGTTGCATAATTCATGACAGGGGCTTTTGTCGTGCCGTTGATCCTTATCAGTTCTCTTGCAGAGGCTATATAATAATTCTTTTTTTACGAACAACAGAAAAAGAAACAAAAAAAAAGTTATCAGCTCGAACCATTTATAAGAAATTAGATGAAGCCAAGAAGTTAAAAGATATATTCATTTACCTGAACATATTTTGAACCTACCATAGCAAGGATTGCTACAATAAGAACCTGCCATGTGACTGAGACCATAATTCCTATGATGGCTATAAGCTCTACAAAAGGAGCAACCGTAAAGATAAAGGAGAAGGGAATGTCAAAGTCCAAGATACTGAGATCTGATGAAGCCTGCAAAACACAACAGCAGATGAATTTTAAATAATTGATACTTGTAAAGAGAGTTCAGATTTCATTTGATGTTAAGCATATTCTTACGCGAGTCAGAATCCTTCCAACAGGAGTAGAGTCAAAGAAGAGCATCGGGGCTTTAAAAATTGCATTAGTGAAGCTAGAAAAGAAGGATTTAGAAGCTTTTAATCCAAGAAGAGCTGCGAAGTAAGACCTCAGATATACAAAAACAGCACTAAGTGTTGATATCAGAGTATAAACTCCAATCAGAATACTGCTGCTCATTTTAGGAATTTCAATAGCATACGCTAGCCAATAAGTTGCTGCTGCTTGAAGTAAAACAAAACCACAGACAGATAATATTGACATGCACAGAAAAAAAGTTCCTTTTGAGACCATTATATAATCAAGAAATGGCTTCCATCCAACATTACCAATCTCCTTCTCTTCTTCTGCTGTCAGCTGCACTCCTGTCACGGTCTTCATAGAAATGTCTCCTCCGCTGTTTTGTTTAGCAGGACGAGACACACTATACTCCTCTAGTTTAATCATATCTGCCTTCAGAGACTCTACTTGACTTTGATCATTTAGCGGTCCTAATGCTGTTACTGCATCTTTATGAGCATTAACTAACCGTTCGAATGCTGTTCCAGCTCTCAAGAGCTCTTCATAGCTTCCTGATTGTGTAATTTGCCCACCTTCCATAACCTGTCAAAAATCATAACCTACTTTCATTGAAAATCATGATACTTATGTTCTGTGTAAATATTTTCTGTCAATTTCTTTTACCAGAATTCGATCGACTGATGAGAGAAACTCCACTTGGTGAGTCACTAGTATGACTGTTTTGTTTCCTAGAGCAGTCATGACACAATCCTGCAATTACATTTTCAAGTATGTTAGCTGTATCTGCATTTTTGTAATGCTTCTGATAGAATTATAAAACTGTTTGATTCTGCCTTACATTGAATAGTATTGCAGCAGTATGTGCATCTACTGCACTAAATGGATCATCAAGGAGATAGATATCGGCATCATTATAGACAGCGCGAGCAAGTTGAATTCTTTGCTTCTGTCCACCACTCATATTAAGCCCTCTCTGCCCTATTTCTGTAAGATCTCCATGATTGAAACTATTAATGTCCTTGTCTAAAGCACATGATTTTATGGCCTTATTGTATCTGTCATGGTCCATTGGCTTGCCATAGAGTATGTTATCACGGACAGTTCCACTTTGAATCCATGAAGTTTGAGAAACATAAGCAACGGATCCCAATACATTAACCTGACAACAAGCACAAAAGAACACTGATTAGATTTATTTACAAAAGCAAGAGCACTGACAATCATTATAATTATTTTTCGTTACGCACAGTTCCTGAAATCTTAGGTATCTCCCCAAGCATAGCATATAAGAGTGACGATTTTCCTGCCCCAACTGGCCCGCAGATTGCAACTTTTTGCCCCCATTTGATGTCCAGGTTCACTTCTCTCAAAGTTGGCATCGTTAGTTCAGGATCCCAGCTAAATTTACCTCCTTGAATTGTAATGCTTTCATCTGAGTTATAAGATGGATTTGAGCTAATGCTTTCATGCTTCAGCTCATCCTCAAGCAGAAAAGTATTGATTCTATCAAGAGAGACCTTAACTTGGATCATAATGGAAAGAGCCTCAGGTATCATTCTGACAGGCTCGGCCATACTCCTCAGTGTTGCAAGTACAGTGAAAATGGTGCTGGCATTTAGTGGTGCACTCTTGAAAAGAGCACATCCCAAGAAGATGACAGAAGAAACAATTGTTGGAAATAACCAATATAAGAAAGTACCATATGTCTTTGTAAACTGTGAGTCTGACAACCATTTGAATTCATTGTCTCGGCGAGATTCGATAAAACTCTTGAACTTCTCCTCCCAGGATTGTAACTTTATGATTTTAATATTGTTCAGGATCTCAGAAGTAGCCCTGAGTCGTTCATCTTGAGCAATCATGAATTCTGATTGACACTTCTTTAGAAATCTTGCAAATGGTACATTGAGAAGTCCACATATCAGGAGAGGCGCTAATCCTGTAACTGCACCTAGACCAACAATTCCAAAAAGGACGACAATGGCTAGAAATAATTGCAATACAAGATTCCACGTTGCATGAAACCACCAAGGAAATTCTCCCATACGGTAGGCATCCACTGCAATGTAATTCACAATTTCGCCGGTCGAATGCCTCCGCCTTCCAAAACTCGAAAGCTTAAGCTGCTTTCGAAAGACTGCCACCATTAAAGCTGATCTTATTCTCATTCCTGACCGTCTTGCCAGGAAAAAGCTATGCCTTTGAGAAAATGTCTGAACTACCTTTACAACAATTAGACACCCGACTAACGAAAGACCTTGATACAGATTCTGTTGATCAAGATTTGAGTAATTTACGAAAGCATACAGCAGAAGTGGAAGAACTACTACTGTAATTGTCCTAAGGAAAGCATATATACCTATAAGTATATTTTCTTTGAAATGTACATTTGCCACAGCATCAAGAACCAAGTTCCTGGTACTGCTCGAGTTCTTTTCTCTTACAAGGATATCCCATGAATGAGCAAACTTTTGGTATGCTATATCAGCTTCATCTTCAGGAAGTAAAGAAGGGATATCTTCAAGATCTAATGGTTTTGAGTAGCCCAACTTGAGCAAAGGATTGATCCAGGAAAATGTCAGTTTGCTAAAAAAGCCAGCATGAGCTAATGTTGATTGATTCTTTGCCCCATTTTCACCCAACAGAGGTTCAAATAGGTTCTTATCTGGGGTTTGTTGAGAAGGAAAATGACTTAAGTTTCTAAAAGCACAAACTAAAAGCAAAAAGTTCACCGGCCATGGCAGCATGTCAAGAACTTGGATGCTATTTGCTCTTGCTAGAATTTCAATATTTAAAGCTGAGGCCAGTAAAGAAAAAGACACCCACCAGACAGTAACTAGAACTCTGTTCAATTTGGATATTGTAGCAAGTAACGAAACTGCTAACGAAATCCAAACTATTCCTCTGACAGTGCAAATCAACCAGCTCAAATGATTAAAACCATTGTTTTTGGCTATTAGATCCCATAATCCAACACCAAGATATGCAATGCTAACAAGCGCACAACAAATAGCAACCACCACAAAAATTATGTCCCTTCTATTGCTCCTACTGACTTCTTGTTTTCTGATAGAATCCACTATCAGAAACAGACAGAAGAGCCCAAGAAACACCAGATTTATGACATCTATGATGTTTCTTTGTGTGCAAGTGGAACCCAAATCAAGCCTCCCCTCACAAATCCAACGAAGTTCCCCTGCATGTTCAAGTGACAATCTATCAGCACATTCAGTATAGATCATATAACAATATCAAGAAATTGCATCTTCATGCCAATGCCACTTGTAAACATTCTATAAAAAATTATCATCATTTCTTCTTTTCATTATTCTATTCTTTTTGGTGTGCAGTTGCAATGAGCAATAACAAAGAAACTTTATGCATAAACATACAAGAAACAAGAACATGAAGATTCAAAATTCAAAGAAAACCAAAAACATTGATATTATAATGAAAATCAAGAAACAAAAGGCAGGTACCGATTGAACTCTCCAAGAAGGCCATTTCTCTGATCAGACCTGGGCTGTTTTAGTTGCAGCAAGTTGTAGCCTATATAAAGAACAAAAATTACTCATAGTCACAAATCATAATACTGTAGAAAAGTGAAAATGAAGATTAATGGTATTTTCTTTTTCACATATTTGAAAATTCTTTATGTAGGCCAGATGCATGTACTAATATTTTTTTCACATTATTCAACAATGTTCAATGCAAATCTTTCCCTCTATAATTCTTGTCGGTCCAAATGATCCACCTTCTTCTTACATTAAAAAAACCTCACATTAAAGCCAACGAGAAAATGGTTTAAGGGTAATCTTTTTTAAGGGAATTTTGATGTGCAGGATTTGAATCCTCCTATTATTAATTTATAAAATTATTTTTATATGATTTAAAAAGAGAACTGATCTGTGTTATGTTATCCATCAATATTTACTTATTTTTTAAAAATTTATAAATATTTTAATTATATATCATTGATAATTTTAAATTAAAAATAATTTTCTATAAATTTTAAAATACTATAATAGATTAACATAAACTATTTGTTGACAAAACTACATATCTATAGTTGCTGAATCGTACATCTTCACAGTGCAATGTTGGAAAATATCATTCTAATTGGATTAAAATTAATTTTTAAGCATTAATTAAATATATATATATATCAATCTAATTATATTAGAATTAACTAATTGTTCTGAATACATTATCCTAATCGAACTATGATTATTTCGTGAATTTTGTTTTACATTTTTTTTTAATGAAAAAAGTGTATATTATTTTTTTAGAAACACATGTTTTGATTCTGTATATGGGATCAACAAGATATTCAAACAAAATAATAGCAATTGCTCCCCAGATTCCAAAGGAAAAAGAAAAAGATATCATATGAAAATAATTTAGACCACAACAACACTAAGTTCCATTTAATGATTGGAATGGGAATAGTGTATGGATCATAAAATTGTGAATCTTACCCATGTTAGGTCATTAATGACAAACAATTGGTGTTCAATTTTCCTTCAACTTCAAGTGCAAATTATTAAATGTGAATGGCTGGAAATTGGTGTGTTCTACTATACCATGGGACAACAAGATTGACAAGTCATGAGATGTTTAATATATCAAATTAATGCTAAAATGACAGCATAATTTTTGTTTGATTTACAATGGAGACTTCAAATAGACAGACATACACAACAACTCAATCAACTTGTGATGAAGACACAAGGACAAAGATTAAAAGGAGTCATGTGCCTCTTCACCCCCATTTGTATTCATTTTAGTCTATTCCAATTATATATACATATAACCCTACCACTTGTAATAAATAGTAGAAAAATACAAATAAAATTTCTGATAATTTGATTTTTTGTGGTTGTAGTAATAGTAAAATTCCTTGAATGTGTTTATATATATTAAAATTTTGAAGGTTGCATGTATCTACATAAACTCACAATTAATTTCAAATTTAAAAGATCTGAGTTTGAGTTCCATTCCTCTCTCCTGTTGTACATTGATAAAAAAAAAAAATAGCAACCTTAAATAGTAATGAACAGATTAAATAAAAAGGAAAAGGAGTGTACCTTATGTAATCTGAGATTGATGTTTTCAAGAATGATGCCATTGACCAAATCAAAATGTTGGATTGGAATGATCCAATAGATGAATTTTGGTACTCCCACTTCTGATATTGAGGAAGGGATTCAACAATGGTGGAATTTTAACCCGTTGTATGTTCAAATCATTTGATATTGATGAGGAAGAGATAAAGGAAATGGAGAGGAGATTAGGATGTACAACCATTGTTTGTTCTTTCATTAATTAGTGTCAAGCATCCTAGCTTATCTTAAATACCACTTTATATCGGAGGAAAATTTTTATTTACATCATTTATCATTTGTGTATTTTTATCATCTTTGTTTATTATTTGTATCATTTTTTTTTTATCAATTGATAGAGTTTAAATAGTTTAATTTGGAGCAGGAGAGGCGAGAGCTTCAATTTTACTTTTTACATTTAGATGTCCACACATTTTACCACTTAGCCTACTCACAAAAGACTTGTACATTTCATCTTTAACCAATAAAAAAAAACTTGTGTATTTCATTTTTAACCGATAAAAATATAACACGTATAATTTATTTGAAGTAAATAAAAATGTTGAGATGTGAGGTTATGTTAATCTTATCTTCTTGAAAATAAAATAGAAAAAATCAATTTTGATTTGAACCTTTCTTCCTCTTTTAAGTTCCGCTATTTTAGGGTTTAAGGCTCAATCTAAATGATTCATTCTTTTTTACATTATAAGAGAGACTGACTTGGAGAAAAAATCTAAATGATTCATTCTATTTTACATTCATTCTTTTTACATTATTTCAACCACCAAAAACAAAATTCGACAGCAAGTACACCACTAATGACTAAACCATTCCTTTTCTTTTTCTAAGAGACACTTGATGGACTATTTGATTAATTATTGAGAGATTGCAGTTCTTTTGTGGGTATCAAAGTTCTAGTTTGCTACGACTCTTTAATTATTGTTATTATTATTAACTTAAAAAAAGAAGGTAAGAATATTAAATCATTAATTTATTAGTATCTTAAAAAGAGTTAAACTATTAATTTTCAAAAAAAAAAGTTAAACTATTTGACTATTCAACTTTAAGGATCTTTTTAATCAAGGCCCATTGCCAATTAGATCAATCTTTAACAAAAAACTTGTTGCAAATTATAATTGTTATTATCAAAGATTATTATGTGCTGAGGTAGCAAAAATGGTTGACAGTCACTGAATAATCCATGATGTTGATAATGTAATCTAATATGTGATCTCTCATGTCTTTCATAGTGAGCAAGTGCGGACGAAAAGCAAATTTTGTTTGATGGTAATAATAGTAGAAGTCAAATTCATTTTATATTACACATGATCAATGAGTGTACTGAGGTACAAGGACAAGAGGAAAAGACAATAGAAAATTAATATTTTTTGTTTTAAGGAATAATTGAAACTGAATGTCATTTTAGAAAAAAGCATTTTTTCATGTTTTTTTATGAAGGACCACATATGATTCCTAATTCACCAAAGCATACATTCCAAATGCTATTCTTCCACACATGCTTGTCAAGTTTGGAAATGTATTATTTTTTATGTGTTATATTCAAGTGATAGAAATAAACAATTATAATAAAATAAAATACATATAGATTAGTGACGGAATATACTTTTTCACAAAATCATAATAACGTACTAACCCAGATTATTCAGATACATGCATGTCCTTTCCGTCAACTAAACTAATTGTTGTAATAATATAACCTATTGTAAAAATTTATTCTACGATGGATGACAATGTTCATTTTAGTTCATTTCAGATGACAATGTTCTTGCAATGTAACGCGTTTGATTTCTTCCTATTCTGTCTATCAAATTCTGGTTCTGATCACCTTAGACATAAGCTATCGGCTTGAATAGCTCGGCCCAATTTGAATGCACACATCAACCAATCAATGCATGATGTTTAGCTCAAGGAACATGGCAAGTAGATTGGCAGTAGCCCAATATTATTTTGTTAGTACCGTTTTTTTTTTAAGAGAAATTTATATAAATATACCATTTTTGGACTTCAGTTTTCAGTAAAATATTTTTTTTTTCATTAATTACATGAGTACCTATTTTATTTTTAAAAGTGTCCATTTTTTTTAATTTTTTTCGTTTTTACTCCATTGTATTCTTCTTATTTCTTCATTATTTTTTTATTTTCTCTCCCCTTTTTCTTTTTATTTTATCCTTTTTTATTCCTTTTTTTTCTTTTTTCTATTATCCTTATTTTTAAATTATTTTTTTTTATTTTATCCTTATTTTTTTATT
>CATIWK010245873.1:0-24105 GCA_949634005.1 Mallotus japonicus
AGGAGAGAAATAAAAAAATAAAATGAAAAAGAAGAAAAGAAAAAAGAAGGGAAGGTGAAAAAATAAAAATAAAAAAGAATAAAGAAGAGGAGAAAAAAAAATAAAAAGAAAAAGAAAATAGAAGGAAAAAAGAGAAAACAAAAGGGGTAAAAGAGAAAATAAAAATTTTAAAAAGGGCGAGAAAGTAAAGAGGTTAAGGTAAAAGTGTAATTAACGAAAAGTATGATCATTTTAGTAAATAAGTCTTAAAATTAGACATTTTTGATAAATTTCTCTTGTTTCTATGGCTTTCAATTTTGTCAAGATTTTGAGCCATTTTTGAAAGTTGATGGCTAACTTCAGTGTTTTCTCCATGTTTTTGTTTTTTTCATTTTTTCATTTTTTTTCATTTTTTCCTTTTTTTAATTCTTTTTTTACCTATTTATTATTTTTAAAGTCATTTTTAATTTAAGTTTATTGTATGTATTTATTTGATTTTTATATTTTAAATAATTTAATTTTATATTCTAAATAACAATTTTTTTTTATTTTGAAACTTACTATTATTTAGAATATAAAAATTAAGCTAATTAAACAAAAAATTACTCATAGTTTTCAATAATTATTTTTTTCATAATTATTAAGAATTTAGAAATTAAACTAATTAAAGTAAAAATTACCCATAGTATTTAATAATTATTTTTTTCAATAAAAATAACAAAAAATTATGAAATATATCAAATAAATTATTATTTTTATTATTGATACTAATAAAAGTAAACATTATATTTATGCTCTTAATTTTATTATTAATGAAGAAAAAACTGAAAAAACAACAAACAACAACAAAAATAAACAACTGCAATTTTTACTTTTGTTGATTTTTGTTGATTTTGTTATTTCAGTTGTGGCTTTCAATTGTTTTTGTTGTTTGTTTTTGTTTATATTTGTTGATTTTTGTTAAAAATAAAAAAATAACAATAAAAAACAATAAAAATTATGAGATATATAAAAGATTATTATTTTTATCATTAATACTAATAAAAGTAAAAAAGTTATTTATGGCCTTAATTTTGTAATTAATAATGAAAAAATAATGTAAAAAATAATAAAAAACAATAAAAATAAACAACAATCAACAACTGACAATAAACAAAAATAAATTTTTGTTGTTTTGTTGTTTCAGTTGTTATTTTTAGTTTTTTTTTTGTTTGTTGATTTTTGTTGCTTTTTTTTTTATTTTTTCAGCTTTTTTTTTTCGATGTTACAAATACATCATAAGGATTGTAAACTTGTTACATATTGATGATCAATAAGTATCAAATAATTTTTTTTAAAAAAAGTTGTTAGATATTTTAATAAACAAATTAAAGTAAAAAAATAAAATCCTTATTCTTTAAGAATATAAAAGGAGAAAATTTTACTTATTTCTTGTTGTTACAACAATTGAAGATATTTATTGTTTGATTTAACAACAAATGAAAATGTTTAGCTCATAATTATTCATTTAAAAAAAAGTCTTAAGAGAAAAAATATCAAGCAAAAAAAATAAAATGTTGAGAATAAAATGAAGACAGTATCTTAAAAAAAACATTGAGCAAAAAAAAGTTGAGAAAAAAAAATGAAGACATTAGAAAAAAATGTTGAGAAAAAAAAGATGAATATAATACTATAAAAATAGAAAAAAATGTTTAGCAAAAAAATGTTGAGAAAAAATGAAGACAGTAGAAAAAAAAGTTAGAAAAAAATGTTAGAGCAAAAAAAACATTGAGAAAAAAAATAGATGAAGACAGTAAAAAAATATTGAGAAAAAATAAATGAAAACAGTATAAAATAAATAAAATGTAAAAAAAAGGTATAAAATAAAAAAGTTGAAAAAATCAGTAAAAAGGAAAAAAATGCTGGAAAAAAAAAACAACCCTAATGATAAGGAAGTGGATTATATTTGAAAGAAAAAAGTTTAAAAAAATATTTTTGAAAGTTTTTCAAGTTAACAATATTTTTAAATTTTTTTTTAATTTTTGGTATATTTATGTAAAGATCCTATTTTTTATCACCATCATTTTTCAGAAATCAGTTTTTTTTTTTTTTGAACATACAGGTATCAGATTTGAACATGTCTGTTTGGTCGCTAAAAAACACATCGTCGGTGCATTTCCACGATTCTTTGCTGGGAAAAGTACAAAACCCATTTTCAATTCGAGAAGGTCTTATCTATTACAACTGTTGAATTTATAACATATGATACATAATATGTCATAAAATATTTTTTGATAAAAGGTAAAACTCAAAGTATATATCACATATCTAACTAATTATAAGTTCAATATGTAATTTTTTTTTCCTTCTGATAACCTTTTTTTCTCAAAGTCTACTTATTTTAGGTGATAAAATTGTCAGGCATCAATAATATCGTGTTTGGTTTTGCCGTAAGAATCAATAGAGATTTTGTCCACTAAAATCTAGTTAACAATAAAAGCACAACAAACTAGTTTGATGGATGTGTACTTGCTAAGTACATGTATGATAATAGGCCAATTTGTTAAGGAATAGTTTGTTTCATAAAAAATAAAAGTAAAAATCGGAATGAGTGATTCCGATTTCTAATGTTTTTTTCATTAAGGGGACGTTTAGTTTATACTTCGGAATCGGAATTGGAATGAGAATAGGAAAGGAAATGGAAATTTAAAGAAAGTGTTTGGTTTCATTAGGGAACAATAATGGAAATGAGAATTAAATATCATTTAACAGTTAAAATTTATTTTATTAAAAAATATTTTTGTAATTATTTTTTATATATTAAAAATTAACATTATAATTATTTTTATATATTAAAAATTAATATTATAATTATGTATTGTAAAATATTTATTTATAAAAATATTATTATAATTTTTTTTTAAATTATAAAAATTATTTTCCTTTAATAAATATTTTTTATTCAAACATTTAATGCATATTTTTATTAATTTATATGTTTTATTAATAAATTTTATAAAATAAATGTTAATATTTAAATATTTGACCAATTTATAATTTGATTTGACTTGATTTCTAAGGGAATAAAAAATCATTCCCTAAGAATAAGAGGGGAATAGTGATTTCCATTGATGGGGGAATCACACTCCCATTCTCATATTAACTTTACTCAACCAAACAGTAGGAATCAGAATCGTTCATTCCAATTTCGATTCTCACTCCTTTTTTTTACTAAACAAACACACCCTAAAATTTTGTATAGGAATGGGAATGGATTCCCCCAATGGAAATCACCTATTCCCCTTCTAAGGTAAGAAATGATTTTTCATTCATATGAAATCAAGTCAAATTAATTATAAATTAGTCAAAATTTTAAATATTGTCATATATTATTAAAATTTATGAAATATAATATTTTTTTCAAATAATAAAATAAAATATATAAATTTATAATAATTATTATTTGGTTTATTTTTATATATAAATAAGATTGATTTCGATTTCGGTTCCTTAGTAAACCAAACACTTTATTAAATTTTTCATTCCATTTCCGATTCCCCTTTATTTCAATTTCGATTCCAATTTCCTTCCATTCCGATTTCGATTTCGATTTCAGAGTATGAACCAAACAACCCCTAAAAGAAAACAACACATTTAACTTGAGAAAAAAGAAATTAATTATAGACCAATTCATATTTCTACATATACCCGAAACATACAGAAATCAATCTTCTGGTAACCTGATTGTTTGCATTGCTTGTTTTGTTTTGGATAGTCACAATAGAGACAACAATTGACAGAGGCAAGAATAGTAGTAGGAGAATCTCATTGTCCAATTCATGTCAAACAAAATCTAAACTTCTTTTATATATTAATTTAATTACGTGCAAGGATACATCATTTCTGATAACGTAAAAAAACCTTATCCAAGGCATCCTAAGTTCATTATTATTGAGAATAAATAGAGGAAAATTTTCTGGTTGCAAAGAAACTTTGTTCTCCATACCCATATCACTATCTTTTCAGAATATTATTGTTTTTTTCCATATGTAATCTAACCCCACATCCCATAATTCTCATTTAATTTTACCCTTTTCCTCCCCATACTTCTTCAGCTAGAATATTCTTACTTATGATAATATAAATAAATATACCAATAATTCAGTTTTGTTGTAGAATTAAGATTGAATTGCTTAGTTTGTTATAGAGCTAAACTTGAAATACCAAATCACCTTTACTTTATTTTAGTAGTATTTAATTAGAAGAAAAATATTTTTATAGTAGAATGATTTTAAGAGAATTTAGAAAGAGTTTGGAGAGAATTTAGAGAGCTATATATTTCTTTCTTCTACCATTTACATTAATGAATTTCAATCTCTTTATATAGAGATTTTCTTTCCATTATTTGAGAACTATTCTCTCACAAGCAATATATTGTTCATTCACAAGCAATATATTGTTCATTCACATTCATAATACTTACTAATTTATTAATACTTTTCTATTTAATCTAGATTATATAATTTTTTTTTTCAAATAATCAAAATAGTATTTTTGATATGATTTTATATAGACTACTCAAATTATTATCACGGTCAAATCAACAAACTATTGTAAAAATTTTAAAAATTGGTGAGTGATTTGCCAAAATTTGGACTCCAAAAGACTTCCTAACGTGCATTCGAATAGAGAAAATACCAAATAGGAAAAAAAACTCAGACTGGCTTGCATTCAAGGTGTTATGACACTGCTCATTGACACCATAGCTTTGTGTTTTTAGAAGCACAACTTGCAAAGATGGCACAATAACAATGCCACCTAGTACCACCAATTGTTATACCATGGACCCCTATCCATATTGCCATATGGACTAGGGATTCATCACACGTGCGACATAAAAAAAAGCTCGCACATTTTTTTAAACGTTAAAGTAATGCAATTACCACAATATCAAACACACAACTTTTTGTATAACGCACGACTTTCAGTCTCTCCACAAGCAAATACACACACACACACACACTCTCTCTCTCTCTCTCTCTCTCTCTCTCTCTCTCTCTCTCTCTCTCTCTCTCTTAATCTCTCCGTCGTTTGTGCTTCCAATGACTCGCTGGAGAAACATATTGCAGTCATTGTTTATTCGATTTTCATTTCAATTCTCTCTCTGTTTTCCTATTGTAAGTAAGCAAAAACCTATTTTGTGTTTGTGACGTTTTGATTCCATTTTCATAAATTTTTTAGTCAAATAATATAGATTCATTAACTAAAAACTCTAGCTTGATTAAAAATATAATGAAAATCTCTATAATGTTTGATGTTTGATTCCGTGATGAATGTCTTCTTTGTTCTTTATGTATGATTCTATTTTCATTAGCTTTAAATCCATATATTCATTAATTAAATAGTGTAGGTACATTAGTTAAATCATACAAGTTTATTTGTTTGATTAAAATAGACATGTTCATTAGTTTGTTCATAAAGGTTCATTACTGAAAACTCAAAGGTTCATTAATTATCAAGTATATGTTCATCAATTTTAATTCTCAGATTTATTACTTATAATGTTATTTTTTGTAAACTGATAAAAGATGTAGGTTCATCACTTAAATAATGAAGGTTCATTCACATTCACCTGCAGGTGCATTCACATTCACCTACAAGTTCATTGATATTCACATTTAGATTCATTAGTTAAATCATATAAGATCATTCGTTTAATTAAAATATACATGTTCATTAGTTTGTGCAAAAAAGTTGATTACTTTAAACTCAAAGGTTCATTAATTATCAAGTATAGGTTCATCAGTTTCAATACTCAAGTTCATCACTTATAAACTTATTATCCATAAACTGATAAAACATGTAGGTTCATTACTTTCACCTGCGTCTCTTTTGAGAGGAACAACTTCAAATCGGAAGATGTAAAGAGCAATCAATGAAGGAACCTCACAAATCCACAAATAGAAACCCTCTAAACCTAACGAAAAGGAGATATCTGGAACAAAGAATATGTTGATCGAAAAAATGTTCACATAAAGAATGTACACCACTGCCTCCCTATTGAGTATACTACCTCAAGTATAGTTTTTAGCGAGCCCTATAATAATTAAACAAACCCAAATCAAAAATATATTTGAGATAAAATTTTCTTTAGAAGATGATATGATTAATACAATGAATGGGGCTTCCTAGACTATCTTTTGATGCTTATTTGTATTGTGCAGTTAGGAACTAGGGAAATCATCTGAGGAAATAGATTTTAGCTATGAGAATTTCTGGATCCAAGTCATAGGTCTACCTTAAGCTCTAGCAAATAAAGAAAATGCTGTCAATATTGCAAATAATTTCTATGCAGGAATTGAATCAAATGAAAGTTTTAACTTTAGGGATCAGAATGGAATACCTATTTTGAGAATGAAAGTAAGAATAGATTTATCTAAACCTTTGTCGCGTGGTTTCATTCTTCAAGGAAAGGGGAATTGGGTATCTTTTGATTATAAAAGATTACCTTCCCTATGTTGGTTCTATGGTAAGTTTGATCACATAACAGGTAATTACAAAGATCATATAATAGAGACATCAAATAAAAAAACTACAATATGGTCCTTGGCTAAAAGATTTCCTAGCTCAGATAGCAGACCGTGAAGGACTGAGTAAAGAAGATACCCCAGCTGATTACATGTTAGCCCCGATGATCTAAGAACAAATAATAGAAGCAATGCAGGAAGGGAGCTCAAATCCTCAAAACTAGAACTTTGAAGAGGAAGCCAAACAAAGGGAAGAAAAATTGAATGAATTGGAAAGTAGACTACATGAAAGGAAGCAAGCTGTTCTAATCAAAAGAAAAGCAATATCTGCAAAGGGAGCAACCGAGTCCATAAGTCATTACAAAAGTGTGGCCTCTAATGGCGACTAAGGCTTTATTATCTTATGAATGAAGTTATAACAATACTCTTTTTCTATTTCATTACTGTCACAACCCAAACCCGGGAGTCATGACCGGCGCTAGGGAACGAGAATTCGCAAGAATCCGGAACCCGTAGCAAGTCTTAAAATAAAATCCACAACAAATATAACCATAAATGTGCTTCAGAATAAAAAGTTTAAATAATATAAAGAAATCTCCATATCATAACATAACAAAATATTCTCAATCAATTATTCAAATACAGAACCTCAGTCTAAAACATCAAATACTACAACAAGATGTACTACTACTGCAGCATCTAATAAAATACACGAAAAGTGACAGTTCAAATTTTATATAAATCGGATAGGGAAGAAAGAGTTTGACGGAGAGAACTAATATAGGAGGTCTGAGGAAGTAAGTTCTGAAAAAAATAATTGAGGTGGGTCAAACCTCACTGAGTGAATTATTATTATATATATGCACGCAACCTAATGACACAAACATTCAAGCATCGGTATAGTAATAATTATATATTTATATTTATTTATTTATTATGCATGCATTTCATACAGATGCTCGAAATCACATTTTTCGATAAAAAAATAATTGCATAAAAGTTTTGGGTGGAGGATCGGAGTAGAACCCTAAAATGTTCGTAACCTCAATTACGGTATCTCACTAGCCAACAGGCTTTCTTAACTTCCAAAAATATTTCTCTTATCCAGGTTGACAGTAGACCGGCCCCCAGACCCTTGGTCAATCGAGCTACATCAGTCTCCCTGTAGGCATGACTAGCCCCGAGACCCCAGGTTCATCGAGCTTCCGCAGTCACACCACTCTCACTCCCCAAATCTCAATAATAAATTTTCCATAACACAAATCATATAATCTCACATCAATAAAATTTATAGCCTAGCATCTAGCGTATTGTTGCACAACAATCCTAGTATGACCCACTAGGTGGCACGTTTTACGGTAATCCTCCAAAACATCAATTATAAATAAAATAATGAAATTAATAATAAAATATGAACAACATCCATTTCCACAATTAATAATCACATTTATATATATATATGAAAACATATATATTTGCAATAACAATAATAAATAACAATTAATGCAATAAAGCATAATAAAATTTATATTTATTTAAAATATGGATGCCCACAATATTTTCTACATGCAATGTATACATATAATAATAACTAACAGTTCGAGTGCGCTCCTCTATTCTGGTTTGGCTGGCCCAGTCCTGAAGGCCTAGCTCGCGGTGCAGCTAAAAGGAAAATAATAATAATTAACTAATTAGAAATAAATTCCTAATTTTATACTTTATAGATTTCTAAAGAACGACTCGATCTAGGACACAACTTGACTAAGACTTAAAACTTAGGACCGACCCGATGTCACGTTTTACGAGAATTCTACCGAAAATTCGGCAAAGTCTCCTTTGTAAAATGGACATCCCTCTACTAAAAGTAGAGTCGTTCCTGCACGGAAACACAATTCAAAATATCCACATCACTCAAAATCTTGGGTTGGGCCCCAAACTGCATTTATTGCCCAACCGAGAAACAACACAATCCACAATCAAAAAATAATATAAATTCCAATAATTCACCAAAAATCATAAAAATTCATTTAAATACCATAATTCAATTTATTTACATAATAAAAAGCATAAAAGACATTTATTTCCAAAATAAATAATAAAATCCTAATTTAAAATTAAATTCCATTATTGAAATATATTCTTTCAAATTTTGCAATTAAATAGCATTAATTACAAATAATTATTTAAATTGCCCAATTATATAATAAAAATAATCAAAAACTCACTTAAGCTTTAAAATAATAGATAAAATTATTATTCATATATTTTTCTGGAAATTTACTAATAATTAGCTAAAAATATGAAATAATTCATAAAAATTATTTTAATACTATTTATTACTCAAAAACTGTCCAAAACATGGTAATTAACAATAATTTCAACTAAAATATAAAAATTACTAATTTATACTAATTTTTCTAAAAATTCATTTCTCACATAAACCTTCAAAAATTTATAATAAAAATTATACACATAATTTTAATAAACTTTCTTCATAACATTTGCTCAACATAATCAGCAGAATTTATTAAAAATATATTCTTCCCGAGCCCGGAACAGTAACCCCGAGCTCGGAATAGTGTCATTTCGAAAATAAATTCCAAAATTAAATCTAAACACATATTTGGAAAGCTCATAACCTATACAACAATAATCTAAACTCAATTTAACATAAATCAACCTAATTGAAGTTCAAATTAACAAAAATAGGTAAATTTAATTTACCTAAAATTGAAGTTGAATCGAGCTTGGATCGAACGAATCGAGGGAAGGGAAATGAAGCCCATTCCAAGACAAAGAGAACGAGCCCAAGCTCGACCATAGGAGACGTCGGAATCGTCGCCGGCGAGCAAAGAAAGATCCGGCAAAAATGGAAGAACGAAGGGAGGAGAGAAGCTGAGCCTTGCTGGAGCTGGGGGGATGTTGTTGGCTTGCTGGAGGAGGACGACCGGCACTCTGCTTGGACGAACGGACGGTGGGCGTGGTGGCTCAGGCGGTCTGGTTCGGTAATGGCAGGAAGAAGAAATAGAATAGGAAAGAAAAGAAATAGAATAGGAAAAAAGAAGGAAAATGTGGCCACTGCCACTTTTCACCGTTTTTTCTTAAATACAAAGGACAAAAAAAAATTTAAAATTAAAAAAATATCCTACAGGTACATACACATTTGTACACACACACACTTAACATTTTGTTCAAATTTTAAAATGCACTAATGTCAATAATTCACATGATTAATAAATAGTAATAATATTAAAATAATATTCAACACCAAAATTCAAATTAAATTTCACTAATAATCAAATATCATAATTTAATAAAATAATTATTAACACTGAAATTCCCAAAAATTTAATTTTATAATTTTAAAAAAATCGGGTTATAACAATTACTTTGTAGTATGTTTAATGAACATGAATATTTATCTATCTAATATGTTTCTAGTATGTTTAAACCTATTTATCACTAAGTTTCTAGTATGTTTAATGAACCTATATGTTTATCTTAATTTCTAGTATACTATAATCATAGTCTTCTTCAGCTCTGGGTAGTGTTTTGCAGAGTATAAATCATATTTACAATTTTAAACCTATTTATATTTTATGTTTCATTAAATGTTCATTCACAATACAATGTAAAGTTCATTTATTTTTCATTAATTTTTACCAACAAGTTCATTGATATTCAACTCCAAGTTCATTAAATAGAAAAAAAGTATTTTAATTAATTTTTCATTAAACAAAAAAATGTAATTCAAAAATAAATTTATGTTCATTAAAAAATGATTTAAAAATATACTAAAAATAATGCAGGTTAATTAGATAAAACATGTAGGTTCATTACTTAAATAATTGAGGTTCATTTACCTTAGCCTACAAGTTCATTAACCTTTGCTTGCAGGTTCATTGACCTTTACCTACAGATTCATTGACCTTTGAACCTACAGGTTCATTGACTTTGTTATCTTTTGAATGAAATTATAACAATACTCTTTTCTGTTTATCAGTAATTTATCATTGGTTTGTAACTTATTACTTTTAAACTTGTTTATTAGTAAGTTTTTAGTATGTTTAATGAACCTGTATGTTTATCTTAGTTTCTAAAATACTATAATCACAATATTTTTGAGCTCTCAGTAGTGTTTTGCATTACAGAGTATAAATCATATTTACACTTTTAAACCTGTTTATATTTTCCATTTCATTATAGGTTCATTCACAATTTAGTGCAAAATTCATTGATTTTTCATTAATCTTCGCCTCTAAGTTCATCGATATTCAACTCCATGTTCATTGGATAGAAAAAAAAAGACATATTTTAATTAATTGTTCATTAAAAAATGTAATTCAAAACAAATTTTATGTTCATTAAAAATGATTTAAAAAATATACTAAAAATAATGCAAGTTATTTAGATAAAAACATGTAGGTTCATTACTTAAATAATTGAGTTTTATTGACCTTCACCTGTAGGTTCATTAACCTTTGAAACCTACAGGTTCATTGATTTTCACCTGCAGGTTCATTGATCTTCACCTACAGGTTCATTGATTTTCGCCTGCAGGTTCATTGATCTTCGCCTGCAAGTTCATTAATATTTTCTTTAGCAATATTATTAATTGAATAATATTATTTACTTATGAACTTATAGTTTCATTCTTAATGAACTTAAAGTTCATTCTTAATGAACCTACAGTTCATTCTTAATGAACCTACAGTTCATTCTTAATGAATATGTAGGTAAATATTTATGAATCTATAGTCCATTGTTAATAATATTAATTAATAATATTGTTAATGAAGTTTTTTATTAAACTGAGTATTAAAGAAAAAGTAATGAATAATGAATTAACCTGTAAAGAACATGTAATATTTTATTAATATCTATATTGTATCTTATAATTGACAATTGAAAAGTAATCTTAAAACTATTATATCTTTACAATTGAAAAATTAACAGACCACTGTCATTTATTCTTCTTTAACTTAGCAAACTGCTTTCTGGCTTGCTTAAGAACCTCATCCCTGCACATATTTATTTTTAGCATCAGGATATTTGAGCAGTATTTTGCTCTTAGGCACTTTAAAAAATTTTCTTGAAAAAAAGACAAATAAAAATATTATAAAACAATCATAAATACACACACAATAATAATATTTTTAGACAATAACTTACTCAATAACAATAATAATAACAACTTACATCATTTTTGTTGAAACCACTGTCCCAATTATCTGTTTCTCCTTTATATGTTTCCATGTGTCTCATGCAATAGACATCGCAATTCAAAATTTTTTTGCTTGATCTCCTCAATATTTTGACTAACACTTCACCATATTTTGATAAATCTTTATCTTCATGAATATTATTTTCTGCCAAATAGTTTTTGAATGCTTCAGCATGTAGCATAGACAAATGAATGAATTTATCATACTAATGAATGTATAATGAAAAATGATAAACCTATACTTGATAAATAATGAACCTCTGAGTTTCAAATAATAAACCTTTGGAACAAATAGATAATGAACCTATAATATTAAAACTCATGAACCTCTACTTGATAACTAATGAATCTTTAAGTTTTAACTAATAAATCTCTGTGTTTCAACTAATGAACCTATAGAAACTCATGAACCTAAACTTGATAACTAATGAATCTCTAAATTTCAACTAATGAACCTCTGTGTTTCAACTAATGAACCTCTGTGTTTCAACTAATGAACCTGTTTTTATTCAACTAATGAACCTGTGTTTTAACTAATGAACCTGTGTTTTATTCAACTAATGAACCTACAATATTGAAACTCATGAACCTCTAAGTTTTTAATTAATGAACCTTTGATTTTCAACTAATTAACTTGTGGTTTATAACCAAACAAAATAGATAATGAACCTGTAGCATTAAAACTCATGAACCTATACTTTGATAACTAATGAATCTCTAAGTTTTAACTAATGAATCTCTAAGTTTCAACTAATGAATCTCTAAGTTTCAACTAATGAACCTGTGTTTTATTCAACTAATGAACATGTGTTTTAACCAATGAACCTGTGTTTTATTCAACTAATAAACCTGTAGCATCGAAACTCATGAACCTATACTTGATAACTAATGAATCTCTAAGTTTCAACTAATGAATCTCAATGTTTCAACTAATGGATCTATGTTTTATTCAACTAATGAACCTGTAGCATTGAAACTCATGAACATATACTTGATAACTAATGAATATCTAAATTTCAACTAATGAACCTCTATGTTTCAACTGATGAACCTATATTTTATTCAACTTATGAACCTGTGTTTCAACTAATGAACCTGTGTTTTATTCAACTAATGCACCTATAGTATTAAAACTCATGAACCTTTGACTTTCTATTAATGAATCTCTGCTTTTCAACTAATTAACATATGGTTTATAACCAAACAAAATAGACAATGAAACTGTAGATTTAAAACTCATGAACCTATACTTGATAACTAATGAATCTATAAGTTTTAAATAATGAATTTTTGTGTTTCAAATAATGAACCTCTGAGTTTACTAATGAACCCCAAATAGCCCGAGCGCATCAAATAAATAAATAAATAAATAATGAATATAGAGTATTAAACCTACTATATGTAACAAATAAACTTATCAGCATTCTTAGGGAGTCTTGATATTTATTCGTATAAGAAACTCCTTTTGACAATGGTCTATTCTATTATTTCAATTTTTTATTTTTTAAAATTCATGCACACCAAAAAAGTGGTTGTATCAATGAACAATAAAGAATACATGAAATTTAAATGTGAAAAGGTTCATTAGTATTGTATAACATATACCTACAAACATGTATTGAGAATGAATTAATTTTTCATAATTTGTACTTACCAAATCAACGTGACTAATATCAAGTTTGACATAATTTAATTCCTGATTCAGCACTTGATCAAAAAAATTTTGACGCTCTTTTGGTGTTAGATTTTGAATATATGATTTTAATGTATCGATTTGAAACTGAAAAGAAAAAGTAATGAATCATATATAAAAACTAATATATAAAATAAATGGGTTCATTTTTAATGAACTATAGTAATGAACCTATAGAATAGAAGAAGATAAAATGGACATTTACTTACAAATGGATTACTAGAGAAAAACACTCTTTTTTGCAACTCCTCTTTTCAAGTCAACTAAGTTCATCCTTAAAGCCCAAATGTCTAAAATTACATTATCTATTTCTCCTTCAGATAGAGTTTGAAAGTTATCTCTACTAACAAATTAGCTATCAAATATAAACAAAAATTCCTTAGAAAAAACAAACAAACTCTATTAGTATAAGTCAAACAGATATATGCAATAATGAACTTATAGTATGAAAGAAAAATATAAAGCTTACTCTTTTTTGGTTTGCTCTATTTCATTTAGAAAGCAACCTCTAAGATTATTTCTCTTTTGCAGATAGATTATTTATTATTGCATCATTTTTTTTATCCAAAAATGAGATCTTAAAGCTAAAAGAAGCTTCTTGTATTTTCTTGTTAGTCTTTTTCTTTTTTCCACATCTCCAACCTCTGATTCTGATTCATGAATCAATCTATAATAAAATGGAGAATTGTAAGATTAAAATTATGCAATCTATATTTCATTGTTCTAATAAACAAACAATATAAAGATGTGGACAAAAATCACTTCTTCTAAAGTTTGAGGTTGATTTTCAGCTTCCTCTGCACTAAGCACTACTTCTTTAGCAATTTGCTCAATATTTTTATCTAGACAAAAATGAATGAACTTGTGGAAAAGTAGGCAAAAGAGAAATGAATTTCTAGTCAAAATAGTAATGAACTTGTAGTATTAAAACTAATGAATCTATACTTGATAACTAATGAACCTCTGATTTTCAAGTAATGAACCAGTGAGTTTCAACTAATGAAACTGTGGTTTCAAATAAATAATGATAGTATTAAAATTGATGATCTTATACTTGATAACTAATGAATCTTAGAGTTTCAACTAATGAACCTGTGGTATGAACCTATAGTTAATAATTAATGAACTTATGAGTTTTACACTATTGAACCTATTAGTTTTACTTATGGTTTCAAATTAACCAATAACCAAACAATCAAAGAAACAAACTCATAACCAATAATTAACTAAATAAATAAATAATGAACATACTGATAAAAAAATTTTCTGGAGTTTGATGCTCAGCTTTATCTTCAAAAGGAGTTAGTTCCAATGAGAAGGAAGAAGCAGAATGATCTGTGGACTTCGCAGTAGTTTTTGTTATCACATTTTCTAGTTCAAATACTGCTGTAAGGAAGGTTTCATTATTAAAGAATTCATCATCATCATCTTTAACTCCATCTCCCATATGAGGTTCTTTCTGTCCTTGGGAGCTTGAAATGTTATTGAAAATTTCATTGACTGAGTCAGAAGTCTTCTTCATAACCTGAGTCCCTAATTGTGTCCTTCCAACTTCTGACATCATTTCTCTAAACTCTATTAGTGTAGCAGCCATTTTCTTGATCACAAAAGAGTCTTTTTCCATAGGTTCCTGTAATGAACATAATATTTTATAAGTTATACAAGTCCATAATGATTGAAACTAATGTTCATTAATTTTAAATCTTTTGTATTTACCTTCCTCCCTTCTATTGTTTTAGGTTGTTGATGTGTTTCAATCTCTTCTTGTGAGAATGTAAGAGAATGAATTATAGGCGAGTGGACTACTTCTTGTTGTTATTCTTCCTCTTGTATTTGATCATAAACTAGAACTGTCGATAATTAGTGCATTATTTTTCCTTTTCTAAACCCTCCTCATTTCTTTTCTTCTTTAACTCTTTTTTTTTACACTTTCTGTAATCCAGTTTGAAAGGGTTGGAAAATTTTCGCTAATTTCTTTTACTTTGAACTCTACTCTGTCCACGTAAGCTAGTTGTTCATTTGAAAAAACAAATTAAGAAGATTAAAAGTACAATAATAACTTTTTAGTATTAAAAGTGATGAACCTATAGTTGATAACTACTTAACCTGAATCTTTTATCTAATAAATCTATACTAGTAGTGCTACAATAGTTATAGTTCCCCACCAAATACTTACTCAATTGTCCATGACATTCGGACAATGAGAGTTGTAATAGGCTTCCAAATCTAATTTCACTCTCTGCATTATATTGTTGTTATGATGGTTTTAGAATGATGTTGTGCAGTGTTTTTTGTGACATCTTTGTTAGTAAGGATTTCCCGCTTTGCAATGGTGTTGTCTTCTCCTTTGTTACTTTAGTCTTTTCCTTTGTTACTTTTGCCTTTTTTTTCCGATGTCTCTATTAGAAAGCTTTTGAATATCTTTGTGAATTCTATGTCCTAAATTTTCTTTTATAAGTTTTTGTTATGTCCTTCATTATTCTTTATTCTTTTTTATTCATCTCCATTAGAATTGAATGAACCTGAGTAATGAAATATACAATAATTAACTAATGAATCTATGGAGTTAAAAATGATAAAATAGAAACATAGCAAGTTGAGCATTAAAACTAATGAACCTATATTAGCATAATAGAATGAACTTGGATGTTTTAACTAATGAACCTATAGTTGAAAGGTAATGAACCTGTGGTTTATTCAACTAATGAACCTATAGTATTGAAACTCAATCTCTTTGTTTCAACTTATGAGCATCTGAGTTTAAGCTAATGAATTTGTGATTATATCAAATAAACAACTAATGAACCTGATAACTAATGAACCTTTGAGTTTTAACTAATGAATCTAAATAAAGCTGGAACAAATTGTTTGATATATGGAAAATAAGCTAAACATATAAAAAAAAAAACCACCAAACAAACAACAACAAGTTCATTAAACAATAACCATATGTTCATTAACAAATTATTGAAAAAAAATGCAGGTTCATTAAACAAAATAGGTTCGTTAATCAAAAGATCACATAAAAAAAAATAAGTTTTTGACACAAAATAGGTTTTTGTTTACTTACGCTATGTAAAAGATCACAGAAAGTTAGAATCGAACTTTAAAGCAGCAACTTAATGAACTTTGAAACAAGAACGATGGTGGAACAAACTTATGATTTAGGTTTTTGAATACGAAAATGAAGATGAAGATTGTGTGAGATTTAGGGTTTTGAAAATGAAGACAAAGAAATTTTGTGTGAGATTATCTGAAATAGAAATTTTGTGTGTTATGAAGTCCTTGAGTTAACAGCTATTAAGTAATAAAATTAAAACTAAAAAAATAGGCACTCTTTTTATTGTAACACGTGTTAAGTTATGAATGTGTAGGTTTATAAGTATTTGCCTGCAAGTTCATTCAGAATGACCCGTAGGTTCATTAAGAATAACCTGTAGGTTTGTAAGTATTTTCCTACAAGTTCATTAAAAAAAACCTGTAGGTTCATTATAAGTTCTCTAAAGGTTAAATCATTAAATAATAAGTTTCATTACTTAACAATATTATTAATTAATATTATTAATTTAAAATATTAATGATAAGTGCGAGAAATAGTGGATTTTGAGCACTAATTTGTTATGTTTTTAGGTGTTAAAGTGTTTATTTTATTCTTGAATGTTGGTGTTTTTCCTTAAATTCCATGAAACTTAGGTTTTTAATAGTTTTTATAATTTTTGTTGATTTTTTTTTTCATTTTTAGTTTAATTTTGGTGTTTTGGTGTTCATTGGTTAGGTGTGCCCAAGTTTGGATTAATGCAAGTGGAATTTATGCTAGAACTTGAAGAGGAAAGCTCAGAATCTCCATAAATTGAAAATGTAGAGGCATTCACAGCCGTGCACATGGGAGTGCACGGCTAATCCTGAGCCTAAAAATTTCACTTCGTAGAATAAACAGTGATACACAGCCATGCATCAAAATCTGCACAGCCATGCGCACGGCCAATCCTGGTTCGATGATTTTTGGGATAGCAGAGTTGCACAGCCGTATGCACAACCAATCTTGATTCGATGATTTCTAGAGCAGCAGTGATGCACAACTATGCATATGAAAGTGTACAGCCGTGCATATGGAAGTGCACAGCCATGCACTTCGGCAGAAATCAATTTTGGAAACTATTTTTAGGGTTTATTTGAGAACTATTATAAATAGCCATTGTTTTGCCTTTTTACAAAAGGAGGTGGCTAGTCTGAAATACAGCCTAGTTCATTTTCATATTTCAATAGAACAACTTTATTTACATTTTTCAATGGGATTTTTGCTACCTACTCAAGGATTATCAAGAGTAGAAGATTGAAGAACAATTGCAATCATATTCAAGAGAAGAAGAAAAAAATGGGTTTTTTCTTTCTAATTATTCTTTGCACTATATTTGATATTATATAATGTTTGTGTTTGCAATTCTCAATTCTTCTTCTTCTTTCTTTTTAATTGCCATGAGTAGGTAAATTGTTAGTTGGGGTTTTTAGACCCCCGGCTCAAGAATAGACTTAATAGGTTAAATTCCTTGTCACTAAATCTATAATCCATGATTATTATTGAACCTAATGCTTTTATAGGACTGGCCACCCTAGGAATTGAATTAGACGGTGGGGTGAGATTGAGAGAAGATCCCTATTGAGAATAAAATAATAATCTGTTAATTAATCAAATTGGTTGAGAGACGATTTGGTTGTTAATATTCCTTGAAAAGCTTGCTTCGGTATTGAGAATAATTAATTGCTTGAATAACAAGAGCTAATCACTTGGGTAGTTGTTATGGTCAATAAAATTATGCGAGTGCTTGAGAAAGACTTTCATATGTCTAGAGATGCTTAAGAAATGAAATAAATTCAGAAGTGGTAGGGAGATTAACATGACTTTTTGATAAAATTGAGCCGGGGATAAAAACCCTAACATCTATTTAATTGATAAGTTTTAGACTAATTTAATTGTGTTTTCTAGATTAGTTTAATTTTTAGTGAAAACCTTGTTCGACTATCTAAACAAATAAACATAGAAAGTAGTTCAATACTCAACGTCCACTCCCTGTGGGATCGATATTTTTTACTACTTGGACGACTCCGTGCGCTTGCCGATTTCACTCACCAATTAACATTAAATAAAAATTAATATTAATTTTAATTTTTATAATGAAGACTATATTAACAGGAGGAGCAAGAGGCAGAGGAGGTGGTGGTGGTTGTGATGGAGGAGCAAAAACTGTTGTGGCGGTGATGGCTATGTTTGTACCATCACATAAGGCTCCAACAACATCAACGTAGGACGGTATGATGATGGTGGTGGTTACTGGAAGTAGCAACAACAGCTGAACTTCCACGTTATAAAAGATCAACAATGAATTATAGTGAACTTCTATATTCATAAATATTCGCCTACAGGTTCATTAACAATAAACTGTAGATTCATAAGTATTTTGCCTACATGTTCATTAAGAAAGAACTTGTAGGTTCATTAAGAATAAAAATGGGAACTTCTATTCTTTTAGTTTTAATTGTATATTCTTTTATAAGGATATCACAGGTTCATTAACAATAAACTCTAGGTTCATTACAACTTATGCATAGGTTCATTAACAATGAAACAATAGTTTCATTATTAATAATGAACATGAATTGAAAGTTCATTGAATTTAAATTCAAAGGTTCAATAAAACTTAACTTCAAGGTTCATTAAAATTATTTATTAAAGAAAAAATGTAATTCGCAGTGTATGTTTACAATTAACATGACTAGAAATTCCAAAAAATATACTACAATTCCACAAAAAAATACAAAAAATTTACAATTGCAAAATTGTTTAAACTTGAAGCTCTAGTTAAAGTTACCAATTCTGAACTGCCAAAGCTTAAATGAGCAAGATATCCATTTGAAACTATTTGTGAAAGAGTTTCCTGCAAATAAAAAATAGGTTCATTAAACAAGATCCACAGGTTCATTTAAAATGATATATAGGTTCATCATTTCATACCTGAATATAAGCTTGTATCGCAATTTTCATTTGCAATGCAACCATTTGAGCACTTTTCCTATGACCTTTAGCTTAATTAAACTTCCTCTCTATTACTCTTAATTCTTTTGTTGCGATCACCTTTTGCTCTATTACGAGGTGGATTTTGTATTTGTTTTCACTTGAACAAGATATTGAATCAGATTCTTCTTCAAAGTAAACAACACCAACCTCATCTATAACTTCTTTTTTTACAGTTTCAAATGCTTCCTCACAATGTTGCCGAGCCTTAATATTGACTTCACTAGCTGAAATTAATTTGTGGAAATTTCTAACCATATGTATCCTCTAAAGTGAAGCAATTAAACCAAATTCATCATATGAAGAGACCAATGGCATATCAATATTTCTGTACTCAATCATTCCTTTCATCCATCTCTTAACAATATAGTTCTCTAAAATTTCTATGACACAATGCACATTCAAAATGCGCAAACATTGGGAGCACAGAATCCCCACCTAAAATAAACTTATCAATACCAGATTTATTAAACACAACATACATATTCATCATTCTTAATGCTCAAGTTCATTAGTTAAATTATGAAGGTTCATTAGTTATCAACCATATGTTCATCACTTTTAATACTCTAGTTCATTACTGTTTTGCCTACTTGTGCACATGTTCATTAGTATTTGCCTGCAGATTCATTAGCAATTTCCCACAAGGTCGTTAGTATTTGCCTAAAGGTTCATTAAGAATACTTGTGTATATATTCATTATGAATGAAATGTAGGTTCATTACTATTTGCCTAAAGGTCCATTAAGAATACTTGTGTACATATTCATTATGAATGAAATGTAGGTTCATTACTATTTGCCTACAAGTTCATTCAACACAACATATAGGTTCATTAACTCTAAACTTCAGGTTCCTCAAATAAAAAAGCACAAAATTCATAGATTTTCACATACCTCATAAAACATCTTGCAAGTGCAAGATATGGAAATGTCTGCGACATCAAAAACAACCTCATGACGTATAATGTCCAAATCTGGCCGCCACACATGATACTTAAGACTAGTACCATCATAACCCACACAAATTTGATGTCAATAACAGCCCTTCATATAGAGCTCCTCAAACAGAAAATATATCTCTAGTGTATACATTTTTCTCACATGTGAAAGAAGCTTCATATCATTCATAGCCATTGCAGGTTCACCTTGCAAACAACGTAGGTCTTCTCCATTTTCTTTACTCTTCCATTGCAAAACCACATCAACAAAAGAGTTATAAAAATCACAAAGTCCAGCAGTCTTGAAAAGCTTCCTAGACGCAAAACAATTGGTAGCCTCACTCCTTTGTGATGATAAAATTCCACTAGAAAAAACTCTTTATTAAATGCAGGACACCATTTCTCTCTAATATCAAAAAAATTTTGCATTCAAGAATTCTTGTGACACTCATATTATCTTTGCAACCTGAAAAAAAAATGAACAAATAAATACAACATTCATCAAACATAACACAAAGGTTCATAGAATAAAATAGCTAGATTCATTAAACATCACATGTAGATTTATTAATTCTACACTTCAGGTTCATCTATAAACAAATAACAAAAATTAAAAAACAATTCACATACCTGGTCCAATAAAACTGAAACTCAGTCTCTGTATCACCGTATTTAAGGACACAGTTGAATAAATCAATAAAACCTTTTTTACTTCTCAAGGACTTGATATTCTTCTTTGAATTCTCCCCTATATGCCATATACAAAGCGTATGTCATGAATTTGGAAACACTTGAGCAATAGCAGCAGCCATAACATTAGATTGATCTGTCATTATAGTTTGCGGATATCTACCTTCCATAGATCTCAAAAATGTACTGAACAACCACACAAAAGACTTTATTCTCTCATTTTTCAAAAATCCACATCCAAACATCACATTCATACAGTGATGATTCGTATCATGCACTAACAGATCTCTGAAAAGCTCATAATCACTTTCATCCACGAATCCCTCTAAAAGAAGCTACACAATCTTGCATCATTATCGGCCTCAAAATCAGAGAAGAAATCATTTTCTTTTGATTGCCTTCATCTAAACATTTCAATCAATGAATTGGAATCGTTGCCGTCCAATTTTCTCAAATTTTCCAAAAGTAAATGATTATAAGCATCCCTAGTAATAAAACCAACATATGGAGAACCACATGATTGCTTTTTAAGCAATATAATCCCATCAAACACAGCAACACCACTTTCTTTTAAATACTCAAGATAAATCCGCTGGTTTTTCATCACTCTTCTATGCGAACGAAGAATATGAGTTTTGCTCAAAGAACATAACTCTTGATTATACTCCTTTTTGTGTCTCGTCACAGTCCAAACTCCATTTTCATCAACATCAAATTGTATAAAAGCTTTATAACCATATCGAACATCAAGCTTCGAATAACACTTATTTTCTTTTGCAACCTTTTCTTTCTCTCCAGCTTTTGAGCAATAAAATCTTTTCATTAACAGTGTTTTGCTAACTCTTTCTAATGCTAAAATTCATTCTAAAAGCATATTCATTATATAAAACATAAGCCTCTTCACAAGAATTCATAGACATTCCCAACAAATTATTAGCAAAAGCATTATCTACACAAAAACATAATTAAAAAATAATGCACATAAAAAACAAAATGAACCTACAGGTTACAAAAAATGAACCTATATGTTTAAAGTAATGAATCAACTATAGATTCATTACTACTTGCACAGATTCATTAGTTTGTGAAAATCATATGAATCTCCAATCTATAACAAATAAACCTCTACATTACAACTAATGAACCTACATGTACAAACTAATGAACCTGCATTTATAACTAACAAAAAAAAAATAAAAAACAAACAAACAAACAAAAACAAAAACTGAGAAAAAAAAGAATCAAATAAAAAAAACTAATTAACCTATAACACTATAACAAATGAACCTCTAAGTTTCAACTAATTTTAATATTAATATGATTAATTTAATATATTAATACTAAATTAAAAATTAATGTTAATATTATAAAAATTAATATTAGGTAATATTAAAATTAATATTAAATAGAAATAAAAATTAATATTAAATAATGAAGATTCATTACGTAACTAGTATATATTCATTAGATAAAACATATAGGTTCATTGTTTATGAAATAGGTTCATTATGATTGTACTATACTACTTGTGCATAAGTTCATTAACAATGCACTGTAAGTTCATTACTACTTGTGTACAAGTTCATTAACAATGAACTATAGATTCATTACAACTTGCATAGGATCATTACTTTGTGAAAATCATATGAACCTCCAATCTATAACAAATGAACCTCTACATTACAACTAATGAACCTACATGCACAAACTAATGAAACTGCACTTATAACTAACACAAATTTGAGAAAAAAAGAATAAAACACAAAAAACTAATGAACCGATAATACTATAACAAATGAACCTCTGAGTTTCAACTAATTTTAATATTGATATGATTAATTAATATTATTAATTTAATATATTAATACTAAATTAAAATTAATATTAATATTATAAAAATTAATATTAATATTAAATACAAATAATTAATATTAAAATTAATATTAAATACAAATGACAATTAATACTAAATAATAAAGTTTCATTACGTAACTAGTATAGATTCATTAGATAAACATGTAGTTTCATTGTTTATGAAACAAGTTCATTATGATTGGACTGTACTACTAAGAGTTACCAGGATTCGCTCCTCATGGAACGAATCCCGTTTTCCTTCTGTCGTTCCCTTTTTGGGAACGGTCCCGTACCAGAACGTTACTTTGGTCGTTCCCTTTTCTTTTTTTATTTGGAATTTTTTTGGTTTCCCTTTTTTTTTTCTCTTTACATGGTACAAAGTCCTAAGAAAAGTAGGTATAGAATTGTTGTTTTTTTGGCTGTTTTCAAGTCCCAATTAAAATAGGAATAGAATTGTAAAACAAATTGCAATAAAAAAAACTCAAATCCAAATCAAAATAGGAATAGAATTATATTATAAAATTTCAAGTCCCAATTAAAATAGGAATAGAATTATTATTATTATTATATGTTTCCAAAAGCGTTCCCGTACCAAATAAATAAATTTCGTACTAACTGACCGTACCAAAGAACATGGGCGGACTTGGGGGGGTGGCACTTGCCCCCCCTGCCCATAAAAAAATCAGTATAGGTGGCAGGGGGGGCAAGTGCCACCCCCCCCCCCCTAAATTTTTTCAATTATATATATGCCCCCACTAAATTTTTTTTAATTATATATATATATTCTCAAAACAATATAATATGTAAACTTTTTTGTAAACCCTTAGTGAATCCATAATAATAACTCAATAGTCTATTATTATAATTCTTTTAGAAAGTTCAAATAATAAAATTTTTTCTTATTTTTTCTTTTCACTATTTTTAAATTTCACTTTTTGACTTGATTTTTCCAAAATTCCATATTTTACCTCTCCTTTTCATTTTTTTCTCTTGAATTAGCCACCCACACCTCACCTCTTTTGCTTTGTATATTTTTCTTTAATTTGCTCATTAATTATTATGCACTAAGCAATTTGATTAGAGTAGTAATTTAGTATAGCATTAAACTATCCATCAATTATATATACTATCAATTAATTTTTTTGTTTTA
>CATIWK010245896.1:0-13265 GCA_949634005.1 Mallotus japonicus
AAAATTTATTACCACCATAATGCTTTTATATAATTTTGGCAATTATTTAATATTCATGATGCCAAAAATATATGCCCTTTTTTGTTACTCTTTTATGCCAAATCTTGCTTTCATTTGAATATCAATTCCATGATCTATAAAATTGCTTTTCGATTAATGCCAAAAATTCAGAACATTTTTAGCAAAATTTGATGGGCTCAAATAATTTTTTGGCCATTTTTATTTTATTTTCTCTAAGTGCTTTAATTCTAGCTTTGATTCATTTGCTAGCATTTACTCTTATTTTCTCATGCCACTTGAGTATTGACTCTCCAAGTCAATCTTCTTATATTGCAAATAATGGCTAGACTGAAATTGTCACAACTCTTGGCCTAATTAAATGCTTTTATTTTGATCAAGATTTTGGTACAAGTGTCAAGCACTATATTTTGTTATAAATCTTCTCAACGCCTTAAGGCCTTTTTATTATTTTTGAATTTCACCGGACCAAATGACTTGTCTATATGCTTATCAAAAACCAACTGCTTCTCAATACATTTGCATCTTTGGATTTCGTAAAATTCACTGTTCATATTATCCCACCATTTATTCATAACAACTACTAATATAAAAAAAATTAGTTCTATATTTAAAAGATGGCTATTTATACCAACCTTATAAGAAAAAAGACAAAATAAATCACTACTAACCAAAAGTAGCAATGATTCTTTGGCCACAGACCATTTTTACAATTTATTTTTCTATGGCTTCCCATATGGTGGGGAAGTATTTCTTGAGCTATCTGCCTTTAATGAACCTTTTGTATGGTACCCCATCCATACTCTCTAGCTAATATGCATTACCTTCTAGCACTTGATGAATTATGTAAGGTCCTTCCCAATTTGGGGACCATTTGCCAAGTTCTCTGTCTTTGGTGCCAGGTGGCAGAATGACTTTCCAAACTAGATCACTAGCTTCGAATTTCTTCTTTTTAATTCTTTTATTATAAAGTTTGGACACCTTCTTTTATTATAAAGTTTGGGCACCTTCTTCTTTTAATCCAACATGTTGGTAAATGCTATTAGCCTCTCTTCATCCACACTTTCTACTTCCATCAACATAGCTTTAAAAAATGCTTCTGAGGTCAGGCTATTTTATTTTGCTACCCTTAAAGAAGGGATACATACCTCTAGTGGTAGAATAGCATCATGTCCATATGTAAGAGGGAACAGACTAGTACCAATAGCTTCCCTTTTAGAGGTTCTATACGCTCACAAGGTTTCAGACATAATTCAAGGCTAATCCCGCTGATTGTCTTGAAGCATTTTTTTATAATATCCCAGTAATAATTTTATTTAAAGCCACTGCTTGACCACTGGCTTAGGCATAATGAGGGGTTGAATTTAAGAGCTTTATGCTATAATCTTTGGCAAATTCCTTCATTTTTTCACCAGTGAACATAGTTCCCTAGTCTGTGTTGATGGAGTGAGGTATGCCAAACTTGTGTATGGTATGTTCTTTGATGAACATGATGACATCCCTTTGCTCTACCTTTTTCATTGGAATTGCGTCCACCTATTTAGTAAAATAGTCTGTAGCCACAATAATGAAGCTATGCCCTTTAGAGGATGTTGGATAAATTTTTCCAATAAGGTCCATAGCCCAACCACGAAATGGCCAAGGCTTCACAATCGAATATAAATCATCAGCAGGCACCCTTTGTATACTCCCATATTTCTGGCACTATTGACAACCTTTGGCATAAGTTATGCAATCTTTCAAAATAGGGGCCAAAAATAACCATGCCTTCTAATCAACCATCTTATCTTCCTCCCTGCTTGATGTGCTCCACAGACAACTTCATGAACTTGTTTCAAAATCTCTGTTGCTTGAGAGAAGGATGGAGAGAACAATTATCCTTCTAAAATAACATAGTTAAGGGCTCTTGCTCTGATTTTGAATGGCACCTTTTTTGCAGGATTCTCTAGGAATTCCTGAATCTCAGAGTGCTAGTCTTATGTAATGTTCAAATCATTGTTGAAGGTCTCAACTTGCATTCCTCTTTCTATTATTTTTCTGCACAATAATTACTTTATGTGTTAATTCCTCTTATATCTTCAAACCATATGCAATTTGAGAAAGTTCACCAGCGTCCCAATTTGATTCTCTGGGTACATGCATATATGAAATATTATCAAAGGATTCCACTAAGTATATAGCTATAGCAAAATAGGGTGTTAGGGAAATACTAGTGCATTTATATTCTCCCATCAACTATTTAAGCACAAGTTGGGAATCCCCAATGATTAATACCTCTTTAGCACCCAAATCTTGACGAATCTCAAGGCCTATGTGTAAGCACCCAATTTCTGGATGATTTGAGTTTGGATGCGACAGAGGATCTAATGATGAAAATTAATTGTGAAATTAGATTTATTGGTTTTGAACTAAATTGTAAATTATTTTTAGGATTTTTTTATTTATTTTAAATATTTCTTTTCTAAATAAATTTTACAAAAATAAGAAAAAATAAGAAAATTCAAAAAAAAGGAAAAAGGAAAAGTTGAATTGGGCCGAAGTTGGCCCAAAAATGAGTGCATTTTGTGAAAACAAATTCAGTTTGTAATGTAAAATGGAAGTGGTACCAAAATGCCAACGGATGGCCATGATTGGCCAAATGCATTTTCATTTCCGACGGAAATGAAAATGCATTTGGCTAATTGATCAGAAATCTACATTTCCGACGGAAATGAAAATGCATTTGGCTAATCATGGCCATTTAAAACTCTATATTTCCGATCAGAAATCCACACTTCCAATCCGAAGTTCAGTCCTGCAAATTTTTTTATTTTACTTTTTTGTTAATTTATCCTTATTTTTTATTGGTAGATATTTGATTTATTTGATAAATATTTATCAGATAAATAATAAAAGAATTTGTTTTTATCCTGAACTCTACTTAGGGTTACAAGGTGTTGTGTCTATAAATACTTGTTTTTCTTTGACAAAGGGGAGGCTCCTGGATTTTTATTTTTTCTGCTTTTCTGATTCTTCAAAGCACACAGTGTCTTCTCTTTTACTTTTTTTTACGTAATTTTTTAGTTCTTGACCATCAATCATATTCAATTAAAACTAAATCATAGACAATAAAAACGCACAGACAACAAAAAGCCACAGGCTTCCATTAATTAGTGATTATGGGAATCACTATTACATCCATTAAATCATCTTCTTCTACTCCTCTCTATTTTTATTTGATTTTAGTTTATTTAATTTAATTTTATTTTACTATTAATTATTTTTTTTCAATCGAAAATATTAATTTCCCATTAGAAGTATTGGTTTTTATTTCTTTTGATTCGTTTATCCATTGTTTCTCAGGCTTTTTATTCTTTTGCTTTTTGTTTTGTTTGTTTTATTTATTATTTATTTTGTTGCTTTCCTATATGTTTATTAGTTTAGTTCTTTGAGATTGTTTTTCATTATTTTGATTTAATTTTATTTCATAATTTCATTTAATTTTCTTTGATTATTATTTTAATTTGTTCTAATCCCTTTTTAATTTTTTGTGTTTATGATTATGGATGGAGTCATGTGATTGAACCCATGGAAAACCCATGAAAATCATGGAATGCCATAGATACAACCTAGTTTGTCTTCTATTTTATCTATGATTTATTTATAGGTTTATTGTTTGTTTGGTTTATTTAATAATTTTCTTATGATGTTGATTGTAATAACCCCATTAGTGGGATCATAGTAAAATCTTTAGTTTATTGTTTGTTTTAAAATTAATCAGTAAATTAGGCTCATTTGATAAAACCTTAATTAAAATTAATGGTGGTTGTAGTCAATATTAGGTTGCATGTAATTTAATTAGGGTTAGATATCATTGAATGCATGTTTAATGAAGTTTTGTTTATTTTTATGTTTTATATAATTTATTTTATTATTTTCATGTCTTTATATTATTTTTATGATTTATATGTTTTAATTACTTGTTTGTTTAATTATTTTTATGTTTAAATATTTAATTTGGTTTGTTGATTTTTATGACTATTATTATGTTTTGTTGTATTTGTTTTTAAGCTCATAATTTTAGGTTTATAGGTTAAATAACTAGGCCCACTTTTATTCATTTAATAGGCTTAATTTAATAAGTTTAGGGTTAATTAATTAAAATGTATTTTTAGGCTCATAATTAATTAGATTTAGGTTAGAAATAATTTAGGTTCACCTAGTTAATTTAGATATAGGCCCACTTAGACTTAATTTAATTAATTAGACATAGCCCATTATAAAATAAAGCCTTTTTCATAATTTCTACACTTAGGATCATTTTCGAATTAAAATACGTAGAATTAGGGTCATTAATTTAAAGCTTTTCATAATTTGTAGACTTAGGCCCATTCTTTTAGAATTAAAATAGGTAGACTTAGGTTCACTTATTTAAAATTAAATAGGAATTAGGCTAATTAGTTTATAGGTTCACTTGTTAATTAAAACCATATAGATTTAGTCCATCTAATTAAAATCAATGTAGATTAGACTAATTTAGGGATTATGAGCTTAAATGAATGCATTATTTATATGTTTTTTCATGACTAGTTTTCCTGGAGTTGATTTTTAAAATAAGGGTTTATATGAAATTGCATGTAAATGGAGGATAATATAGTGATTAATAAGGTAATTCTAAATGAACATGAGACTGAAAGAAGTTGGTATTTCGTATCCAGAATCTTCATGGTTATGGTGCTAACTTTCTTTTAGTGAATCGAGTTATCACCACCATCGAATTGTCCCAGCTATTACCCTGGGTGGTGACTCCTCATCTCCACGCTATGTCTTTGTAATATAGTAGTGTGTTCCCTCGAGCCCTAAGCTCAAACAGTGTCGCGGTTGCAATAAACTTAGACGCATGCTAAAACCCATCATCTACACTAGGATTAGTGCCTCATACTCAACTTGATTATTGGTGCATTCAAACTCTAAAGTGAAGTTGAGAGCTATTTTGGTTCTCCAGTAGACTTATTTATTAAGGAACCATCAAACTTAAGAAACCAAGGTGAGATGTCAATGCCAAATACATCTAGATCCTCATCATTCTCTTTAGTGATTTATTGAGCAGGGTACTCCACTAGAAAATCGGCAGTCGTCTATCCTTTCACTGATTTTGAGGAAAATATACCAAAGAGAATCCAATCAAACTCAATAGCCATTTGCCAATTTTTTCTGATAGTACAAGCTTGTTCAACATATATTTCATTAAATCAGTTTATGAGGTAACATATACTCTATGTTTTAGGAAATAATGCCTTAGTTTGGTGCAAGCAAAAAATAAAAGCAAGGCATAATTTCTCAATAAAATAATATCTGGTCTCAGTAGGGGTGAGGATCTAGGTCAAATAATAAATAGCTGGTTCATGCCCCCATTGAATTATTTTGAGCTAATAGGCATCCAATAGATTCATTTGCAGTCGAAATATATAATTTCAATGGTATTCCCTCTCTTATGGGAACTAAAACAGTGGTTTAGACAAATATTCTTTAATTTTATAAAAGGAATTTTGGTGTCTTTCCTCCCATTTAAACTCGGCTTCTTGTTTCAATTTTAACAAGTCAGAGAATTCTTTTTACTAGCAAGGTTAGAAATAAACCTCCTAAGATAGTTTACTTGTCCTAAAAAACATTGTAATTCTTGTTTGGTTTGGGGTGACTTGGCCTCGAGCACTACCTTTGCTTTATTTTTATCCACCTTTATACCCCTTTAGTGAACCAAAAATCTAAAAAAGTTTTCTACCTGCACACCAAACAACACACTTGAGAGGATTTAATTTTAATTGATAAATTCTCATTCTTTCAAAGCTTTTTCTCAAATGAGAAACATGTTCAAAATATTTTTTAGATTTTACCAAAATATTATCAATATATATTTCCATATGGTGGCCAATCATGTCATGGAAAGATGACATTCATAGCCCTTTGATAAGTAGCATTCGTGCTTTTAAGTCTATAGGGCATGACTAGCCATTCAAAAGTCTCAATTGCTCTAGGGCACCTAAAAGCGGTCTTTAACACATCTTCCTTGGCAATGAAATTTTGATTATAACCTAAAAAGCCATCCATGAATGACAGTAGTTCATTCCTAGAGGCAGCACCAATCAACATATCAACAACCAGCATAACATAGATATCTTTAGGTGTAGCTAAATTTAAATCTCTAAAATCTATGCACACCCCAATTTTGATAAATTTGCTATTTTTATCATTTTTATTATATTAATTTCCTTTTTATTATTTTTGTTGCTTTTATTTTCCTTTTTGATAAATTTGCTATTTTTATCATAAAGTTTATATTTTTATGGTAAAAATTGCATTTTTATTATATTATTTGCCTTTTTATTAGTTTTGTTGCTTTTATTTTATTTTATCTTTTTTGATAAATTTTACCATAAAGTTTACATTTTTATGATGAAAATTGCATTTTTATCCTTTATATTATATTAATTGCCTCTTTATTATTTTCATTTCTTTTATTTTCCTTTTTTGACAAATTTGCTATTTTTATCATGAAGTTTATATTTTTATGGTAAAAAATGGCATTTTTAGCATTTTTATTAATTGAATTTTATTATTTTTATTACACTTGTCATTTTCGTTCTTGTATTTTAATTTCCTCACTTTTTTTTATCATAAAGTTCATATTTTTATGGTAAAAATCGTTTTATCATTTTTATTATTTTTATTGCATTTTTATTATTTTATTTACTTTGGTTATTTTTATTTTCTTTTCGATAAATTTGCCATTTTTATCATAAAGATCACATTTTTATGGTAAAAATTGCATTCATCAATTTTATTATTTTAATTGCATTTTTATTTTTGTTATTTTTATTTTCCCTTTTGATAAAGTTGCTATTTTCATCATAAAGCTTGCATTTTTATGGTATGAAATGCATTTTTATCACTTTTATTATTTTTAATTGCATCTTTATCACTTTTATTATTATTAATTATTACGTTAATTTCATTTTTATTATTATCATCACTCGTCATTGTCATTCTTTTATTTTAATTTCCTTTCATTTTTATCATAAAATCCCATTTTTATGGTAAAGATGTCATTTTTATTATTTTTGTCATGTTTTTTTATTTTATTATTCTCATTATTTTTTTTTTCATCATTTTAATTTCCTCACACTTTCCTTATCATAAAATTCTATTTTCATAATAAAAATGACAACTTTGCACCTAAATACCAAAATTCCAAAATCTTGCATCATGCATCTTCATTAGCATCCTTGTTTGTTTATTTGCTTAAATACCTTAGTTACTCTAATTACTCTTCTTTTTCTTACCATATGAATGAATGATATATATATATATATATATATATATATATATATATATATACCTCAAATGTGATGTGTTCTTGCATGTGCGTGAAGACTAACCCTTGTTTTATAGGTTTATTAGAACAGAAATTTTTCTTTTATTTTCTATTTTTGATGTAATTAATAGAATAAGAAATTTTCAAGGCAATGTAATCCTTAATCTTGATCCCACCACACCCCCACCCACCCCCCAAACCCACTTTATTTTTCTATTTTGGATATATTTATTAGAATAGGCTTTCTCCAAGGGTTGTAATCCTTTTCCCGTTTTTATTTTTCTTTTTATTTTTATTTGTGTGTTTAGTTTATTTTATTATTCCTTGCATGTTTTTGTGCTACTTGCTACATGCTTATTTGTTTGCATTATTACTTGTTTGATTGATTATAATTGGTTAATCTCTTTTTGTTTGTTTAGCTTGTGAGTATGCTTATCAAATCCAATTATCATGCGTTTCAATTTCCATTTTCATGCAATTTAAATTGACTAACAGTTAAATGTGGTAAATGCATCATAAAATCAAAATTAGGGTGAAGGAATGAGTAATTAAGTAATGTGTGATAAGAAACAGGATAAGTAACTCCTACCCTCCGAACCCGGAATCTCTAGTTAGGAAAATGAGTTCTTAATTCACTTTCCCCCGACGAAAGTCGAGTGGCGATCCAATCTGCAAAGCCTATTCAAGCAGACCCTCCCACATCAATAACATCAGGTAGATGGTCGCCTTAGCCTGTGTGCCCGGACATCATACTGACCATGTCCCGTTATGACCCACGAAAAAACAGACTCTATTTACGGATGTTAAGGGGTAGCATTTTGTAATCATAGGGGCATTTTAGGCATTTCATAATTATTTTATTTTATGTAATTCCAGGGGTGTGATGGGTGGAACACTGTGACGTTTCCTCCTACCAACCCTCATTATGCTCCTTATACTCTTTAGGGGCAGTGACTAGTCATCAAGGGCTTAGGACTGGAGATCTAGCTATTATAGATGCTGGGTATGTGCACTTCTCTTGGGTAGGTTCCCCCTGCCTATACCTTAGGGAGCACAGTGTCTAAATCGATGTACTGATTTCTATAATGAATAACAGAAGTAGCCCTGTTATGCTCATTTGTTGTGCCTTGTCGGTTGTGCTTATGCTTGTGCCTTGAATTGTGCTTGTTGCCTTGCTTTTGCCTATCGGGCTACTATATTAACTTTATTGTATAGGGCAAGCTTATCCAAACTCTCATAGATACGAGAGCTATAGATAACTTTATGACAAATAATGTGGTAACTCGTCTGGGACTTAAAGTGGAAAAGGATGTAGGAAAAATAAAAGTAGTGAACTCCCAGGCTAGAGAAATGGTTAGCATAGCTCGAGAAGTACCATGTAAAATGGGATCATGGAGTGGGAATGTGCTATTCATAATAGCTCCAATGCATGACTTTAATGTTGGTTTAGGTTTGGATTTCTTGGATCAAACTAGAACCATCCCCATTGCCGTAACCAATTGCTTACTGATGATGGGAGAAAGCCCATATGTAATCCTAGTTATGGTGAGTTCAATTTGTAAAAAGAAGATATTGTCAGTAATGCAGTTTAAAAAGGGGGTAAAGAAAGGTGAGAAGACAAATGTGGAAATTCTGCCTGGGGTAGAGGACTAACAGGATAAGGGGTTCCCAGAACAGCTAAAGGCAGTATTAATTGATTATGTTGATGTGATACCTAATAAGCTGCCTCAAACTTTATCTCCACGAAGGGGAATTGATCATGATATAGAACTGTTACCAGGGACCAAGCCTCCTATAAGAGCTCTTTATAGAATGGCTCCTCCTGAGCTAGTAGTAGAGCTCAGAAAGCATCTAGATGAATTGCTTGAGGCAGGATTCATTCGGCCCTCTAAGGCCCCTTTTGGCGCTCCGGTGCTTTTCCAAAAGAAATATGATGGGAGTTTGCGGTTGTACGTTGATTATGGAGCTCTCAATAAAGTCATCGTGAGGAACAAATATCATATCCCTCTTGTAGCCGATATTTTTAATCAATTGGGATAGGCAAAGTACTTTAGCAAGTTGGATCTAAAATCAGGATATCACTAAGTTCGTATCGCAGAAGGAGATGAACTGAAGATTGCATGTGTAACTCAGTATGGTGTATTTGAATTTCTTGTAATGCCCTTTGGACTAACCAATGCTCCTGCTGCCTTTTGTACTCTTATGAGTCAGGTCTTTCATGATTACTTAGACAAGTTTGTGGTGGTGTACCTAGATGACATTGTGGTTTATAGTACCACTCTAGCAGAGCATCTTTGCCTGGTCTTTGAGAAACTAAGGTAGAACTAGATCTATTTAAAAAGGAGAAATATGCTTTCGGGCAGTCAACCATAAAATTCTTAGGGCATATAGTGAAATAAGGGTGCATCCGCATGGATCCTGAAAAGGTTAAAGCAATTCAGGAGTGGAAAACACTTGCAAGTCTCACATAACTCCATTCCTTTTTGGGACTTGCCAACTACTATAGGCGGTTTGATAAGGTGAAGAAGTTGCTTCTTGAAGATCCAGTACTTGCTATGCCAGACATGCTAAAACCTTTTGAAGTTCAAACTGATGCTTCTAACTTTGCACTTGGTGGCGTACTGATGTAAGATAGTCATCCTATAACATTCAAAAGCAGAAAACTAAGGGAAGCAAAGCATCGATACACGACTTATGAGAAAGAGCTGCTAATAGTCCTTTATTATTTACGAACATGGAGGCATTATCTGTTGGGGTCAAGGTTTATGGTAAGGACTGATAACACAGGAGTCAGCCATTTCTTAACTCAACCAAAGCTGAATCTAAGGCAAGCACGTTGGTAGGAACATTTGGCTGAATTTGACTTTCACCTGGAATGTAGGCCCAGGAAATGTAATAATGTGGCAGATGCACTAAGCTGAAAGATATAATTGGATATGATGAAATAATGGGCTCACTTATCCACGAGTTAGGCGGCGACGTCCATCCAAGATCAGATTAAGCAGAATTTGGGAAAAGACCCCTAAGCTGTCACTCTTATCAATCTGGCTAAACAATGGAAAACTAGACAGTTTATGTGGGATAATGATCTTCTAGTGGCAAACAGGTATCGGCTATATATACCTAAAATCAGGAATCTGACGAATCTGTTACTCCAAGAATGTTATGATACATTATGGGCATGTCACCCTAGATGGCAACGAACGCTGGCTCTCCTAGCACAGAATTACTACTGGCCTAAAATGGAAGATGATGTTCAGATGTATACCAAGATGTGCCTAATATGTCAATAAGATAAAGCTAATAGACAT
Source organism: Mallotus japonicus (assembly GCA_949634005.1). Lineage (NCBI taxonomy): Eukaryota > Viridiplantae > Streptophyta > Magnoliopsida > Malpighiales > Euphorbiaceae > Mallotus > Mallotus japonicus. The sequence continues at coordinate 10,681 of CATIWK010245896.1, forward strand.
AAGACTACAAGTCTATTGGAACCCTTACCAGTACCCAATTGGCATCAGGAGAGTGTATCACTGGATTTCATTACTGGCTTACCACGAGTGGGGGAGTACGATTCCATTCTAGTTGTGGTTGATCAATTTTCCAAATATGGCACTTTCATACCAATGCCAAAATTCAGTTCTTCAAAGAATACAGCTAGGGCCTTCTTTAAACATGGGGTGAATTATTGGAGAGTGCCTAAGAGCATAGTCAATAATCGAGATGGGTGATTTCTGGGAACCTTTGGGGTAGAGCTTTTTCAACTCCTAGGCTCACACCTTGACATGTCAACTAGTTACCATCCACAGACAAATGGACAAACAGAGAGATTCAATAGTCTTTTGGAGGAATAACTGAGACACTTTATCAACTCAAGCCAAAAGAATTGGACATCATTGTTGGATGTGGCATAATTTTGTTTTAATTCACAAAAAAGATCTAGTACTAATAAAAGTCCTTTTGAGATTGTAACAGGTCAATAATCATTGCTACCACACTCTTTGGATGGTCCATATAAAGGGAGAAATCCAAAAGCTTACAACTTTTTTAAGGAGTGGAGACAGAATGAAGAAATAGCTCAGGCACATTTGGAGAGAGCATCGTAAAGGATGAAATATTGGCCAGACTTGAAACACAGGTCGTAGGAGTTCCAAGTTGGGGACATGGTGTTGATAAAGCTACTTCCAGAATAAGTCTAACTACGCAACAAAGATCGAAGATTGCTGAGGAGATTTGAAGGACCTTTCCATATCATTACTAAAGTGGGGTCAATTGCCTACAAAGTATAACTACCTGAAGGGCTGAACATACATCATGTTTTCCATGTGAGCAATCTGCGGCCCTATCATACAGACAAAGAAGACACCAGTAGAAACCAGGCCAAGAGACCTCCAATTTCCAAGTTTGAACCAATAATGAAGATTGTAGAAGAGATCCTAGCAGAGAGAGTAGTAGCTTCCAATCGATGCATATACAAGGAGTACTTAGTGAAGTGGAAGGGCCAAGGTGAGGAAGAGACCAGCTGGGAGAAATAAGAAGATCTTAAAGCTTTCAAGTACAAGATTGAGCAGTGTATTGAGTCATAGTCGATGAGGGCATCGACTGCTTGAGTGGGGGAAAATGTCAAGAGGTAGAATTTTATAATCATAGGGGCATTTTACACATTTCATATTTATTTTATTTTATGTAATTCTAAGGGTGTGATGGGTGGAACATTGTGACGTCTCCTCCTACCAACCCTCATTGTGCTCCTTATGCTTTTTAGGAGGGAATGACTAGTCATCAAAGGCTTAGGGCCGGAGATCTAGTCACTGTAGATGCTGGGTGTGTGCACTTCTCTTGGGTAAGTTCCCCCCTACCTATACCTTGGGAAGCACAGTGTCAGAATCGATGTACTAATTTCTATGATGAATAACAGAAGTAGCCTCGTTATGCTCATTTGTTGTGTCTTGTCAGTTGTACTTGTTGCCTTACTCTTGCCCATCGGGCTACTATATTGGCTTTGCAGGTCTCGACTCGGATACTGATTTATTCTTCTTTGTGCTTTTACAGAATTACTAATCTGTCCCTGAAACTAGCTTGTTAGAAAGTGTTCTAGATAAGTGCCACACGGTCCCTTTTTATGAAGCTTTTGTGGACTCATGACAACAAACAACACTTACAACAATATATATATATATATATATATATATATATATATATATATATATATATATATATATATATATCAAATTATCAATTTAATTTTAATTTTTTGGTTTGAAACAATTTGGAACGATTAGTGATGGATCTTGATTTGAAGAATTTATTAAAATCTTCAAACCTATTTAATAAAATTTTTCAAAATAATTTAGTTCAGAGAAAGTCAAATGGTCAACAAAAATTTTCCATATGAATATTTTCAATTCAATTTTTAGAACAATTTAAGATTTTTGTATTGTGATCCATGCCCAGCTTTCAATCATAATATTATATCTATAGATACAGAAATATTTAATATTCTAAATGAGCCACGTAACAAAAGGAGGCTTAATGTTCAAAAAAAAAAAAAAAAGGAGGCCTCCTAGGTTTCATATTTCTTTTCATTCCAAGATTGGAATCATTATGACTATTATTATTTATTTTTTATCAGAAGCTGTCCTTTGGAGACGAATAGCATAAATAAATTTAAAGTTTGCTAAAAAAAAAAAATTAAAAGCATCGTGTAATGATGGAAAAGGTCGGGAAACGGACAGCAAAGTCCTAATTCTAAGGTGAATAAATCGCGGCAGCTAACGAAGAGTGAGGAAAGCATATATTTTTGGGACCCATTGGCGGGAAGCTCGTGCGGAAGACTATAATTGAAAATGAGAAGAAAAAAATAAATACAAGATGCACCACGCATGGCTTAAAATACGTTTTTTTAGTTTCATTTCATAATAAGAAGAAAAACTAAGTCCGTATATTAACTAAAATTAAATTATTTTTATAAAAAAATTGAAAAATGCACTATTTTTACTTCAGCTAGATTATTTTTAAAAGAAATCTTTAAAACATATTTTTTATATCTCTTCATAGT
>CATIWK010245937.1:0-10176 GCA_949634005.1 Mallotus japonicus
CTTTCCAATTTCTTTCTCATCAAACGTATTCACATGAGCATAGGGACGGAAAGTAACTGAAGCTGCTGCATTGCCTGAAAGTCCATGGAAATTTTTGGTGTCACTTCTCCAGACTAGCACACTACCCATCTCAGCCAAAATGGAAGAATCGCAATAAATTGAGCCAATTGGAAGGCCCTCTAGATGAAAATAATAGCTAAAAAACTTCCTCGATAATAGCTCTTGCAATTGTCTTAAATCATGTGCATCATCAACAACAATCAGAACTTTCTTACAACAAAGCCGATCCTTTAAAAATGACAGCCGCAAATTAAGAATGCTTGTAGTTAGACATTGCTTCTCAATAAGTGCTGAAAAAAGCTGATCTTGTATTTGAAACAGGCTACATCTTTGCAATTGCTCTCTAGTATTGGGAAGAAAGCAGCAACTGTGAAAATGGGGAGAGATTTCATCATAACTAGCTCTAGCAAGAGTGGTTTTACCAAGACCACCCATGCCCCATACTCCAACAACTCTAACTTCTGATGATTCTAAGCATAATAGAGATAAAATTTCTTCAATTCTTGACTCAAAGCCAACCAAGACTTTGATGTAGTGTTTGGAAGCTTTTTGATTCAGTTTTTCCAAAATATGCTCTATATTTTTCTTGATAAGTTCAGATTCTGACCTAGTAAACATGAAATCAATCAATATTTACAAACTTCAGCAAAGAATTAAAAGGAATGGTGAACGAATATTTAGTATTAAAAATCAGAATTGCCAATTTATATCTTCCTGAATTCTTTCAAGTTGCCATTTAAAAAGATTATTTCAAATAATATCCAACAAAAGGTTTTTTGAAAATAATACAGAGCATGATTCTATTCTTTTTTTATTATGTTACCCTGTGGATTACAGACAGGAGGAGGTAAAATAAGATACTGATTGATTAAAGATCTGTGCGATCTTCTCAAGTTCAAAAATTCAAAATAAGATATTGATTGATTTTATTACGTTACCCTGTGGATTACAGACACAAGGAGGTAAAATAGGGTACAATAGGATATCTATTGTAAATATGTAGTTACAAACAAATAATCTGACAAAATAATAGGATTTAGACCTAAGGTGATTACAAACAGAAAAATTTCAATCATTTCAATTTATTTGAAAAAGAGGAAAAAAGTGAAAGTAAATTCAAAAACATTTCGAAATCTTCATTAAATCTTTAGGCTTTATTTTTTTTAATTATTTCAAAAAAAAAATTCAAAATCATTTCGTTAAGTATAATTATATTACAATTTTTTTCCTGAAAATTTTCAAAGAATTTTACCTAATGAATGACGAATCCCATCCACTCAAATCAGCAACTTTCTTCAAAGCATCTCTCCAGTTCTGCACCTCATCTTTGGTCACTTTCAAGGACTCTTCATGTTTCACAAATGCAGCTCCAAAGCTACCCGTCTGGTTACGAATATGGGATGGATCAACTCGATAAAACACCGGTATAATCATTTGGCCTTTGTCTCTCCTGCAATCAAGAATCTTCACAAGTTCCCTCAAACACCATTTGGAAGACGCATAGTTTTCTGAGAGAAGAACAACTGAAATTTTGGAATGCTCAATTGCCTCCAAAAGTGATGGTGAAATCTCTTCTCCTCTCACAAGTCTGTCGTCAATGAAAGTCAGAATTTTCTTTTGATTTAAGGCATCAAAGAGGTGGCTGATAAAATTATCACGAGTGTCTTCGCCTCTGAAGCTAAGGAAAACATCATATTTTCTTGGTGGAGATTTAGTGGGATATGAGGATTGATGAGAAGAAGATGATGCAAAAGAAGAAGATGCAGAAGAACAAGACTGATTCATAGTAAAAGTCAGAAAAACCAGATATATAGTTGAGAATAAAATTAAATATAGCAGAATTTCTACAGCTCTTTTTCCATCAAATTAAGCTTCCAAACAAGTTGGTGCTGGTGCTTGAGGAATCAGCCAATTTTCTTGCGGATTTCTTACAAAGTTTCTTATGAATGAAAAAAAGAAGAAAATGCAGAAGGAGAAGCTTCCTGACGTTTTTCTCTTGGCCAATTAGTTTCTTTTTAGAATTGACTTTTTGCTTTTATAAAATGACATCACAAAATAAATACAAGTGGCGACAAACTTGCATATATAAAATTGATGCAGGCCGGTGGATAGATGAGCAAATGCTTTGGAGTATTTGGAGCAGTTAGGTAAAAGTTGCGCATGCAGACTAACTTTAATCTGAATAGAGCAAATGTTTTGGAGTATTTGAAGCAGTTAGGTAAAAGTTGCGCATGCAGACCAACTTTAATCTGGTTATTTTGTCTCATAAACCCACTATACGTAACACGGTCCTCAGAAAATTAATTTTACTAGATTCCATTTCCATATATTTGCTATTATTTGATGTTGATTTCTATTGGTAATACTCATACTCTAATTGTTGATAAATATAGGTCTTGATTACTTTTCTGTTGCTCCCTATGTTGATCGAATCCCAGCACATCATGTTTTCAATAAAAGCAGGGGAAGAAAATCATCAATTTTCTTTATTTTTTATGGCATTTTGATTTTAGATTTTTGCATGGAAATGAAGCGTGTCAAAGAATCTTGTTTCAGGAAATTATTTTGGTAGAGGGACTAAAACTTGACAACATTCATTCTCAAAAAAAAAAAAAAAAAACTTGACAACATTCAACAGAACTGTACATTGTCCATTGCTTGCCTCTTCGAGGTTATTGGGTGCTGTAGGATCACCTGCAAGATGCATTCTTATCAAATAAAATGTTGTTTCCATTGACAGCATATAATTCAGCTATCAAATGGATCTATATATCATTGTATTTACAGGCAATCAAAATAAAGGAACACATCTTCTATATGCCGCGAGTGCCTTTTCACTGTTCTACTAATCGGCTTCATCAAGGTTACCTGGATATAACTCCAGCATCATTGAAGTAAATCTAATGGGTACTATTCTACTATTTTTGTTTCTTTCAATAATGCATTCTAAACTATTTGGTGGAGGGATTAAAACTTAACAATATAAAACCAGTACTTTACAATATTCATTACTTGTCTGTAAGGTTGGTTGGTGCTGAAGGATCACCAGCTAGATGCATTCTTATCAAATGATCCTTTGATCCTAATGAGAGTTGTTTTTAATTGTTGAAAAGGGAATATATCTATGATGTAGAGAAATCTGAATTAGAAGACATTTTCAAGTTTCAGAAACATTTCTATATCAAAAATTTTAGAAAATTCCTCAAAAATATTTTAGGACCGTTCCCGTAAATTTAAAAATTAAAAAACACATTTCTAATTTAAAAAATATATTTCTTTAATTTTAACCTAATCAAGGAAAAAATAAATTAAAAAATAATTTTATATTTTTCTTAACTAAACAATATATATTTTACATTTTAATATTTATTTATATAACTTTATAGTTTGGATTAATTACAAAAATATGCCCAGTCAACGCCCCTGATGTCATTTGTGGCTGGGCGCATTTTTTTCTTTCGGTTTTATTTCCTTTACTTTCATTTTTGTCAAGATTTTGGTCCATTTTTGAAACTTTTGGCTAACTTCGGCAATTTTCATGTTTTTTATTTTTTCTTCTTTTTCTTTGTTTTCATTTTTCTATAATTTTTTTTATCTATTTATTATTTTTAAAGGCATTTTTATTTTAAGTTGATTGTATGTATTTATTTAATTTGTATACTTTAAATAATTTAATTTTATATTCTAAATAATAATTTTTTAATTTTGAAACTTACTATTATTTAGAATATAAAAATGAAGCTAATTAAACAAAAAATTACCCACAGTCTTCAATAATTATTTAGAATTTAGAAATTAAACTAATTAAAGTAAAAATGACCCATAGTATTCAATAATTATTTTTGCAATAAAAATAACAAAAAATTATGAAATATATCAAATAAATTATCATTTTTATTATTGATACTAATCAAAGTAAAAATTATATGCATGGTCTTAATTTTATTATTTATGATGAAAAACTGAAAAAGAACAAAAATCAAATACTGTGTTTTAGTTAATTTTTGTTGTTTTTGTTGTTTTAGTTATTGTTTTTAATTATTTTTGTTGTTTCTGTTTGTTTATATTTGTTAATATTTGTTAAAAATAAATTTTTTTTAGTTTTAACAAATAAAATTTTTTATATTTGTTAAAATTTTTGTATCATTAATACTAATAAAAGTAAAAAAAAAATTTATGGCCTTAATTTTGTCATTAATAATGAAAAAATAATTTAAAAATAATAAAAAAAACAACAAAAAAATAAAATTAACAACAATCAACAACTGTAAATTAACAAAAATCAACAACAATCAACAACTGTAAAATTTTGTTGATTTTTGTTGTTTTGTTGTTTTATTGTTTCAATTGTTGTAGTAAATGCAGTCACTTGCATCTGTATTAAATGCAGAGGTGACAATGGTGGTCAAGTTGGGTGGACCTCACACCTTACAGACCTGAATATTGCGTGAAAGTGAGACTTTTTAGGTAAAAAAGAGTGAGGAAAAAAGGAGTAATGATGGGGAATGAAAAGTAGGTGTCTTGTCATCGGCATGGGGGTACTTAAAAGAGGTATGGGAGAAAAAAGGGGGTTTGCAATTTTCAGAAACCATTAGCAAAAAAAAAAAGAGAGGGAAGCTCTGATAAAAGAAAGAAGAAAACGTTCTTGAGGAAGAAGAAGAAGAAGTGAGCTTGAACAACCATTCTCTTGAAGGAAGAAGCATAACTCTTGCATTCAAGGGAAGCTTGACATCAACACCAATCTCTGAGGGCCAACTATTTTAAAATAAAGCTCATAAAGCAGTAATAATCTTCATTTTTCTTAAATCTTGAGTTGTAGATTTGTATAAGTTCATTGTTCATTTACTTGTTTATTTCTTAGGTTTATTGTTCATTTATGCCATGTTCATAATGTGATCTGCTAAATAATCAAGTATAGATGTAAGCCTTTTAGTTTTCTGCATTAGATTTTCGTCATTTAAGCTTTAAGACATTTATAAGTTACTGTTGTATCTGTTAGTCAGGCGACGCCACTTCAAAGAGGCGTTGCCACTTCAAAGAGGCGTCGCCGCTTTGGATTAAGGTGATGTAATATCGCCTCTATGCCAGGAGGCGGCGCCTCTTTGATGAGGCACCGCCACTCCACCAATGCCATGCACATCTTTACTTCAATGTTCTATGCTTATTTTATATGATCTTGTATATTATATATTGTCATATTTCACGCCTTAAGTATCCTTATATGAATAGTTCATGGTTTTTGCTTGGTTAAAATTGCATGTTTGTCATCTTTATTATGCTCATTTGATTTCTGATTTGACTTCGTGGTTCCTTTTTAAGGCTTTATATATTTGTGGGGATTAAAATTTTTTCATTTGCATGAATGTTAGAGTAACTTCTATTCATCATGCCTTATTCTCCCTAACTTACTCAAGGATTTACTTGTTTAATAACTAGTTTATTTCTGGTTTATTTTTAGTTTATTTCTTGTTTTATTTCACTTTTATTTGTGCAACATATTGTAATCATTAATCCCTTTCCCCATTTTATTCGAATGTACTATTTTGTGGCTATTTGTGATGAATATTGGGACTTAGAATGCATAAAATTGAATTAATGTGCAAACTTGGACTTAAACATAAAATTCGACAATTGTTAGCAGGAAATTACAATTTGCATGTTAATAAAGAAATAATTGAATAATTAAAGGTAATAAAATACAAAACACAAATGGAAGCCAACCGCAAGGTTGGGTGGGCATTCCAAAAGCCCATACCCAATTTTCGAACTCATTCTCTGATGACAGCTTCTGGGAACCTCCGTGGAATCTAGTTGTCGTACAATGTGTCCCAACTTTCATCCGGGTGGCGACTCCTTCTCCGATTCGGGCCCCGAGCCTATTTTGTACTTCCTAGTGGGCCTCAAACCCACGCAGTGCCGTGGTCGCAAACACTTGAGTGCGCGCTAAACCCCGCCGCCTATAGATATGAATATCCAAATATGGAAAGTATGGTTCGAATTGAAATACTTGAACTATATTAATTGACAAAAAAAAATCAAAGTTAATTTAATTATTTGCTAAGATTAAATATTTTAAAAATAAAAAAAATGATAAACTATAACATTAGTAAAGATTATAAAGTATTAATTTTCAACCTGAAAGCAAATTAAAAGGCAAATTAAATCAAATAAATAATTAAATGGTACTTCAATCTTATATTTAAATTAGATTGATTATTTTTTTTTGTTTCAAACTAACGGTATTCAAAATCCACTAAATGTTAATTAATTCGGTTCAATTTGGAGAGAATTATAAAAACAATATTAATGTAATATCATTGTATATACTGGAATTCATACCCAAAACAACGATCTCAAAGGTTGACTGATTATTAAGAGTTCAAGTTTGGTCAAAATTAATTTTCCTCCATAATATTAATAGAATAAAATTTTAATAGTTGTTCAAAAAAAAAAAAGAATAAAATGTTAATACAATTCAAGTTTGTGGGAAAATAAGATTAACATTTTTCACTCAAAAAAAATTAACATTTTCAAATAATATATACTTGCTTATAAAAACGACATCGTTTTACTCTGGGTTTTAGAATCAAAAACCCTGGACACTGACCTTTCCTCTTTCAGTTGAACACACACAGAGACTGTGAGAGAAAACAAAAATGGAAGGAGCATCGTACCAGCGATTCCCTCGGATCAAAATCCGAGAACTAAAAGACGACTGCTGCAAATTCGAGCTCCGAGACACCGACGCCTCGATGACGAACGCGCTTCGGCGCGTGATGATAGCGGAACAATCGCAATCGACTTGGTCGAAATCGAAGTGAACTCCTCCGTTCTCAACGACGAGTTCATCGCTCACCGTCTCGGGCTCATTCCTCTGACAAACGAACGTGCCATGAGCATGCGCTTCTCGCGTGTGATGGTGATGGTCAGTGAGAGTATTGCTCTGTTGAGTTTCATCTTCGTGCTAAATGTATCACTGATCAAACCCTAGATGTTACTAGTAAGGACTTGTATAGCTCTGATCATACTGTGGTTCCCGTGGATTTTTCGGATTCTGCTGGTTATGACTCGTCTGAGCAGAGGTAAAAGATGAAATTTTGGGATTTTTTTTTTTTTGTTTTTAGGATTTTTACAGATTTTGATTTGTTTTGTGTTTATTTTTTCAGGGGGATTATTATTGTGAAGCTTCGGAGAGGGCAGGAATTGAGATTGAGGGCAATCGCTAGGAAAGGAATTGGGAAGGATCACGCGAAATGGTCGCCTGCTGCTACAGTAACATTCATGTATGAGCCAGAGATTCATATTAATGAGGACTTGATGGAGACTTTGTCGCTCGAGGAAAAACAAAGTTGGGTTGAAAGTAGTCCGATGAAAGTTTTCGATATTGATCCTGTTACTCAGCAGGTTAGTGTTGGTTTTTTGCTTCTTTGTTTGTTGTATATGTTGTTAATTGACAATAGTGTTTATTGGGTTGTAGTTCTTATGTGAATTCTGATACTTGTAAGTGAATTCTGAGATTGGCGCATAATTTATACTATTTAATGTCCCTGCTGGTATTAGTTAAATACATAATCTTTTTGAGATAAGAAAGAAACTCAAAAAGTAATTCGCATGGATGTGTTATATCTTGAATATGAAATTTCATATATTATTATCTGACATTGATAAGAAAATGTAGCTTAGTGTATGACTAAGAGATACCCTTTAATATTGATATTCAGTTGGGGGCATAATGTTACATTTGGTAGATTCTAGGTTATGCAAGCTGAGCTATGCACAGATAGCAGGATGAGTGTGATTGGTGTAAAACCTGCAAGGGTTATTGGTTAATGTGTGCATTCAAGACTTTATATGTGTGATGGTTGATTATAATCTGCCACGAGTTTAGGCCTATTTGTGCATCTCTAGTTTAATCAGTGAAGGAGAATCCTTTTTAGAAGCCCTAGACAAATTTAGCAGGGTTCTATTGATCACGAGATATGATTAGCCTAAAACTAATTAATGGCAGATTATTAGAGTTTTCATTTTATGAGTTTTTATTTTGTTCCGATTTAAGTTTTGTGTAATTCTAATGCTGTCAAGGATAATTCTTTTTCTTGCCTATCGTGTTCTTTCATTTCCTCTTTTCGGCTTGGCTTTGGTTCCCCATATAAAGCCATCGCTTCTTTTATGAGTTGCTGGAGCTTATCCTACAGTATATAAATTTAGTGGGATTCTATGGTTGATGTACCACATTGCAAGTCCTCAGCTGGGCAAGCATGCTATGTGATTGCCAGGCAGAAGGTTGACATGTGTTTGGAGCCTTTTATGCCCCTAAGGTCTTTATGGATGTTGACTTTAGCTTAGGGCTTGAAAGCAGAGAGAACATGATTCAGAGCAGGGCTGAAGCAAGATTACTTTGCAGAGTTAAAACCATAAGCTGCTGTAAACCATGAAGCCAGAAAATTATCTCTAGAGTATGGATTGCCAGCTTGCACCAGATTGAAAGATAGATTTACCAAGTGGTTGAATTGTTATTTATTCTCAGCTATATTTCCAATTCTTTCTTTTATAAGGCGTGTATAATTCACATCACGAACACATTTGATTATAATTTCATATGGGGTTATTGAATTGTTATCTTTGTAGACATGGCACATCTGTGTTATATATGTTCAACACTATTGTAATGGATGATTTGGAAATTTGTAGCTTACATGTCTAGGATATGCTATCTTGTGTATTTTGAGATGGTATCTTTCCTGCTTTTGCTTTTTCCCTGCTAGTATATTTCCTCTAATTGATGTGCTTATTTCTCGGCAATTGTTTTCAAGGTTGTTGTGGTTGACCTGAAGCATACACTTATGACGATGAAGTGATCAAGAAAGCAGAAGCCATGGAGAAGCCAGGGCTTGTGGATATCCGTGCCAAGGAAGACAGTTTTATATTCACAGTTGAATCAACCGGTGCAATTAAGGCTTCCCAGCTGGTGCTCAATGCCATAGAAGTTCTAAAACAGAAATTGGATGCTGTTCGCCTGTCAGAGGACACCGTGGAAGCTGATGATCAATTTGGTGAGCTAGGTGCTCACATGCGCGGAGGATGATCTAATTTGCAAATAGAGTTATCGATTGATCAGTTGATTTTTGTTGGCCTCTAAGAAAGTGATCACCTTCGATTTACTTATATGGAACTTGTTCATATCGTATGCTAACTGTATCTTTTTCATGTTTAATACAATTGTGCATCTTCTCTGTTAGAGATTTAATTTTTCTGTAGTGTACTAGGCAATCGGAACAAGAAAGTGCCATGATTAGGATGCAGCATCTTGGTGGTCAGACTTGGATTTCTGCCCACCCTTCACCTACAATGTCAGCTAGGTGCTTGAGATGCCATTTTTCTTTTACCTTCTTGAAATTATTCATGCTGTGGACATTGTTGGATGGGGCCTGTGTATTTTGGATGTCACAAATTTGGGGATGTATAATTGAAGTTTTTACAACTATGCCTTAATGAAATGAAAATTTCTTAATGTTTGAATATGAAGCTTTTTTTTTTTTTCTTCTCTCTTTTGGCGCTCGAGAGAGGTGGAGGATCTTCAACTTGCATGTGTGCCTCTTTTCTATCAGCTTTATTTATCGGACAGTTTTCTAAATAGGCTTGGCTTACTGTTGTTGCATTTGCAGTAAACCTAGATGTGCAATAACCATCGTGATCATATGCTGCATGTACTTGAGATGCCATTTCTATGGAAGTTTTGACTATTCATTTGGGCCTCGTGTGTTCATCAGATGTGTACTCAACAACGTGTGAAGCATTTTAGATCCCGGAAATCATGTACAGCTAATTAATAGAAGTGAATACTTACTGTTACATTGTAGACAGCAAACAAAACAAATACACTGTAACAGCAATGGCCCAGGCCATTGTTTCCTTCCTCGTAAGAATTTTGTACAAGGTTTGATTCCACTCAAAGAGTTGTCTTATGACCCTACGATTTTGAAGTGAAAACTGTGGTTCTCGTGTTGTACTCTCTCTTATCCAGTTCAAAATACCACATGATTTCATGAACATCTGTTTAGCATCGTAGTTCACTTGTGTACCATGGAGAGTCACGGGTGAGTTTGTAAATTTGTG
>CATIWK010245991.1:0-21329 GCA_949634005.1 Mallotus japonicus
GGAGTTCTTCTTCCTCAGACCTCACCACTAGACCTCTTCGCCGGTCTTCTTCCGCCCCGGCTGACTTATGTAAATTTCTTATTTGAACTGTTGTTTATACTCTAGATGCTGCAGTAGTAGTGTTTTAATGTTGTTGTATGAAATTTTGATTTTTATAACTGAGATTGTCAGTTTAAGTACTGTGTACTATTGTACTGTTGTACTATGATATAAAATCATATTTTATCAAATAAATTTTTAATTACTTGGCATTTTCGTGAGTTGTTTTATATTTGTTTATTTTTTTAAGGCTTGCTACGGGTTCTGGTTGTGATAATTCCCGTTCCCTAGCGCCGGTCATGACTCCTGGTTTGGGTCGTGACACACACAAGCATGCAAGAAATGATAAACAAAAATAAACACACAAATAAGAAAAATAAAAACGGGGAAAGGGAATAAGGATTACAACCCAAGGAAAAAGCCTATTTTAATAAATACATCCAAAAAAAAAAAAAAAAGGGGGGGGGGGGGAATTTTGATTAAGGATTACATTGCCTTGAAAATGCCTATTCTATTAATTACATTAAAATGGAAAAAAGAAATAAAAATCCTATTCTAATAATCCTGTAAAATAAAGGTTAGTTTTCACGCACATGCAAGCACACATCACATTTAGGACAATTCTATATGTCTCATTTATAATTGAAATAATAAATGAAAGTAATTAGGCACATAAGCGAACAAGGATGCTAATGAAAATGCATGATGCAAGATTTTGGGAATTGAGCACTTTGGTGTGAGGTCATCATTTTTATTATAAAAATAGGATTTTTTTTGCAAGGAGAATAGGAAATCAAAATGAAGAAATAAATAAATAAATAAAATAATGAAAGTGATAAAGATACTATTCTTACCATAAAAATATTAACTTTATGATAAAAATAATAAATTTATCAAAGAAAACGATAAAAATGACAAGGATAATAAATATGCATTAAAAATAATAACAATACAAGAGAAATAATAAAAGGGATGATAAAAATATTATTTTCACCATAAAAATGTGGATTTTATGATAAGAATAATAAACTCATCAAGAGGGATAATAAAAATACAACTAATGTGGTAAAAATAATAAAATGCAGAATCGAAAATAATTAAAGCGATAAAAATGTCATTTCTACCATAAAAATGACAATTTTACCCAAAAAGGCAACAAAAATTACAAAAATGCAATAAAAATGCAGAAATATTAATATAAATAAATAAAAATATAGAAATGAATAAATTGAAATGATAAAGTTCATATTTTTACTATAAAAATATGAACTTTATGATAAAAATGCCAAATTTACTATAAAAGTCGTAAATACAATAAAAATTGCAAAAATGCCATAAAATAATAAAAATAAAGAAATAAATGCATAAATAAATAGATAAATAAAAATTACACAAATAAAAATATTAAAATGGTAAAGGTGACATTTTTACCATAAAAATGTGAACTTTATGATAAAATGCTAAATTTACCATAAATAGCTTAAAAGTAATAAAAATAGGAAGAAATCTATAAAAATAATAAAAATGCTGAAATATTAATAAAAATAAATAAAAATATTGAAATGAATAAATTGAAATGATAAAGGTGATATTTTTACCATAAAAATGTGAACTTTATGATAAAAATACTAAATTTATCATAAAAGGGAGAAAAAATGATAAAAATTGCAAAAATCAATAAAAACAATAAAAATGCAGAAATAAATATGTAAATAAATAAAAATTACAGAAACAAATAATTTAAAATGATAAAGGTGATATTTTTACTATAAAAATATTAACTTTATGATAAAAATACCAAATTTACCATAAAAGGGATAAATACAATAAAAATTAAAAAAATGAAATAAAAACTATAAAAATCCAGAAATAAATATGTAAATAAATAAAAATGGCAGAAAAAAATAAATAAAATAATAAAGATGACATTTTTACCATAAAAATGTAGACTTTATGATAAAAATGCCAAATTTACTATAAAAGGCATAAATACAATAAAAATTGCAAAATCATAAATAAATAGATAAAGAAAAATTACAGAAATAAAAATATTAAAATGATAAAGATGACATTTTTACCATAAAAATATTAACTTGATGATAAAAATGCCAAATTTACCAATACAATAAAAATAGGAAAAAAGCAATAAAAACGATAAAAATGCAGAAATATTAATGGGAATAAATAAAAATGGCAGAATTAAAAATAATAAATTAAAATGATGCAAAAACAATAATAAAAATGCTAACTTTACACCAAAATACCCATTTTTAGATAAAAGGAAAAATAATGCAAAAATGGTGCAAAATGCAAAAATGAATGCAAACACTCTTGGAATCACCCGAATAACCCACTTCTACCCCATATCTTATATCCAAACTTCAAAATCATCACAAAAATCACAACTTTACCAAAATAATAAATATTCAAAATAAAAATAAATATAAATGCAAAAATGATAAAAATGATAGAAATAAGATGAAGAAGATGATAAAAATGCAATTTTTAATTAAAAATTATTGGGTGATCCTCAGAGGGACCGGGTTATTACCCTTGATGCTTGCTTTGACTTAGAAAGAGCTCGATTTAGATTTAATGATCTAAATCCTAAGACAAGAAATGATTTTAGTTGTGTGTTTGGGTGTAAATGGGTCTCCAAATGCCTTGGATGACAGAGAGAGAGTGAGAATTTCGTCCAAAATAGTAGTGGTTTCTCTCTCTAGGAGAGTGCCTTGGAAAATGTGCCAAAATCCTCCCAAAAGAGGAAAAATTCATGTTTTTAACAATATAGATGCTGGACCCATGAGCTTGGGTCTTCAACCCACGCTCTTGGGTATAGAACCCATGCTCTTGGGTTCTAACCCACGAGCGTGTGTCTAAGGGTAAAGTTGGTCTTTTGACCCACGAGCTTGGGTTCTAAACCCACACTCATGGGTTGTCAACCTAAGCTTGTGGGTTGACCAGTCCCTATGAGATTTTCCCCCACTTTTGGCTCTTTTTTAGGCCCAATTTGGCTTTTTTGAGGTTTTTGGTTGCTTTTTGGTTTCTTCTCAGCTTGAGCATGCTCGAGAAAACTTCCAAGGAAATTTTCCTCTTATCTGACTGATAGGAATCCTTCATCATCAGATTTTTAGGGGGCCGTCAAAATTTGGGTATCAATAAATATATACTTACTCAAATTATCATATTTAGATACTGTCTTGAGTTTTAGATACTCTTTTGAGTTTCAGATATTGTTTTGAGTTTCAGATATTGTTTTGAATTTTAGATACTGTTTTAAGTTTCAGATACGAATAATGTTCAGAAAATATACTATTGGTTGGAGGGAAATATTTGAATAATAGTAAGATAATAAACTATTTTTAGTATCAGATACAATTTTGAAGTTTCACATAAACATAATATTCAAATATTATATTGTATTTATGAGTTCGAGATACTATTTTAATTTTCAAATACTGTTTTGAGTTTCAGATATTGTTTTGAGTTTTAGATACTTATTCAGATAATATACTGTTTTGATTGTATTATACACAAATAATATTAAAAAAAATATACTTTTTTTTAAGGATCATGTTTTAGTGTTTAAAAATATATTAGAAAGGGATAAAGACAAATTCAGTGTCTGTACATTTTTAAATTTAACAATTCAGTGTTTGAACTTTTAAAAGTTACAATTGAGTGTTGCAACTTGTTTTAACATTACAAAATAGTGTATTTTACGGGTAATTAACAAGTTGCCCATAGCTTTCTACTGACTGGACATATAAAGCTGGCGACATGGAATTGCACATGAATGTCATGTGACAACAAACATTGAAATGACAATATTAGCCTTGCCCCTTAAGTGATTAAAAGAGGTAATTAATGAGCACCCTTGTATAAGTTAACATTATTCTTTTTTTTTTCAATTCAAGAAAAAGTGGATAAGTACAATTTGGATCCCTAAGGTTTTGTTATTTGTTTTTTGGCATTTAAGTACCATGTCTTTCACATTTTTTACATTTTAGTACCCTTCTAACTAATATCATCATTATTTTATAAGAAAACATTAATATAATATTAAATTTCAATGATAAATTTATTCTATATATAATTTATGATCAATTTAACCAATTGGTTATTTATAAAAATATTGCAAATTTATTTTAAAAATTATTTTTTATTCATAATTAAATTAAAAATACATCTAAATTTGTTTTTTTGTGAGTTTATTGTAGTTAGTTGAATGATATATTACTCATTATATGATGTTAACCTTGAAAATGCATATTATTTTTAGATTAAAGCATACATTTTAAACAATATTTGTTATAAGGGTCTTAAAGTGTAAAAAAAATATGAAACACAAGGTACTTTAATGCCAAAAAAAAAAAAATACAAGACTGGTTTTCATAAGTGGCAAAACCATAGTGATCAAAATTGTACTTACCCCAAAAAAGAAAAGAAACGTTCTTCTTTTCTGCTATTTCTTCTTCTTCTTTGATTGTTCTTCTTCTCTGCTTCTTTCAAGCTGCCTGAAGAATCACCAGATCTAGAGGAAGTCTGTTGTTCTTCTCTTGATAAAGCCCTTATAGCTTTTACCTATGTGGCCAAAGTGGAAATATAAACTGATTGAAGGAACACAAGTATACAAACACATAGTTGCTAAAGTATGAAACTAAACTCTAAATAAATATATATATCTTTACAGAAAAAGAAAGAGAAATCATTAAAATAACAACAATAATTCCACAGTATAAAGGCAAGTCAGACCTATTGCAGATTACTGCTAACTATCAATTCCCCTATAAATATTAAAGCTAACAAAAGAACCCAAATCATGAAAAAACCTCAATTCAACTAATCAATGTACACAAATTCAAAGCTCATAAAATTTCCCCAGTAGTCAAGCAAGTAAAGAAACTAATTAGTACCCATTAAAATCCACCCCCAATGGAATTAAAAAAAAACCCATAAAAATTGTTAAAAAATGCTAATTATCCATTAAAATGCCACAAAAAAAAAAAATCAAAACATCAAATAAGAAAGAGCGCAAGAATGTTGCTAGAAGAATAAGCAAAAAAATCACCGTACCGATTATAGTGGTCTCTTAGAACATCTTCTATTACGTCCCATGCTATTTCTCCTATAAATAGCTGACCCTCGTTTGAATCCATTGTTTATAGTGCCTAATGAAACCCAACAAGAGAATAAAAAAACAAAGCCACATGAACAAGAAAGAAAAAAAAAAGAAGGGTTTTGCATGAACCCACAAAGAAGATTCATTCAAGAAAAGATGATGATAGCCATGACATAAAAATAAAGAAGTTTATAGTAAGAAATGATGTTTGGTCTAAAATTAGGTCATTTGAAGGCTAATTTGAAGAAACTTAAGGAGGCATTTGGGTTTAGTTTGAGTTTAAGGAGAACAGAATCGAGAATATCATTGGAGAAATTGAGATGGAGGTCATTGAGGGTGTGGTAGGGGCTGAGAATAAAGAGGCGGAGATTCAGTTGAGGAGTTTGGACTCGTGGTGAGGCTTTTAATGGGAATGATTTGCGTAAACATGAGAAGTGAAGATAAGGAGGATGAGGAGGAGAAGAAGAAGAAGAAGATTATGATGAAGAAATAAAATGACAAAGACACATCCTTGAAGAATAACAATAGTAGCATTTTTTGGTCACTCGTGAAATTTTTTGAAAAAAAGGGTACACGTGTAAATTATTGAAAAAAGAGGCATTTGATGTTAATGCTCTCTGTTTTTTGGGCATTTTTGTAAAAATCCTTAATTTTTATGTGTGCCATTAAAGCAATTTGTGGTTAACTTTCTTTTAGGGTTTGGAATTGGATTAGCTTTCTAGGTTGTGATTGAACATAATTTTCAGTTATTATATTGATTTTTAGTTAATTATATGAGGTGATTTTATTTCTTGCTTTCAATATTTGATATGGTTGATTACATGTTTATATGTAGATTAATCAATGAAAGTTAGGTAATTTGCTAGCCTAAAACTCATAGGACTTAGACCACTTGACCATGGAAGTAGACAAGCTTTTCGGAAATAAAATAATTGTTAAGGAACTAAACTCTTAGGACTTAGATCACTTTGACCACGGAAGTAGGTTATCTTAATATTTTTAACTAAACTCGAGAGAGATGTTAAGTAATTTAAAATAATTATCCTTAATTGAGATCAAGGAAAATTATAATTGAGTTGTTCATGATCGATATGGGATACTGAAACAATTTTCAAACTCTAGATTTAAATTAACTGATTTTTTTCTTTTAAGTTTAAGATATTCATAATTTCATAATTAGTTTCTTTATAAGTCATCCAATTAATTTAATTTGCTAGCTAGGAAAATAAGTGAAAACGTTAGTAATTGATATTCAATTCTCATGGGAAAATTATATTTTTATGCTACAATTCATGATTCATACACTTGTGGGTTTTGAGTACAAGAGTTATGTTATAATACAAAAAGTTTTTAATTATCTCAAAAATAATTAAAAATAATACAAAATACAATTTAACTATAAAATTTTTATCTCAAATTTTTTATACATTTAAATTTTTAGTTAAATTAAATCGATTTTATCATGGATGACAAACTATTTTATAATTAACTGTTGATGTTAGTTTATATATATATATATATATATATATATATATATAGATACATATAAGTAAATAATCACGTACATCGCACGTGAACAAAATTTTTTTAGACTTGTGATAGTAAATAAACTATTAAATATATACTTGGATATTATTATTATTATTAGGGATAACAACGTTGTTAGTCCTGTAAATTATATCGTTTTTTTAATTAAGTCCTATAAGAAATTTTTTTTACAATCAAGTTCTATAAGTTTTAAAAAAGTTTTCCGTTAGTCCTAGCCGTTAGGTAAAACAGTTTTCTGTTAGTCCTAGCCGTCAGGCAAAACAGTTTTCCGTTAGTCAACCTTTAAAATCAAACTTTTTTTTTTACATTTCAGTCCTAAAACAATATAAAAAAAATGTTATTTTGATATTTTAAATAAATATTATTTTTATTTTTATTGTTATTTGTGACTTTTCTATTTCTTAACTTTCATAATAACTATATAACTCACTAAAATAAATTTAAATATAAAAATAAAAAAATTATATATTTCTTAAATTATTAGTTATATTGAGAATGATAAATAAAACTAATTAAACTCGATCAAATTAGAGTTAGTCAAAATTTTAAAAAATATTTATTTAAATTAGGCTATTTTATAATAAATATTTGAACAATGAAATAAGTTAATATATTCTTATTATAATTTTAATTGTTATAATAAAAATATTTAATTTAAGATAAAATATAACAAAACTTTCTATTTTACCTTAAATTAATTACATTTTATAATAATAAATAAAACTATTAATAAAAATATGTTATTTTCATTTTTTTTTTGTAAAATAGTCTAATTTAAAGAAATATTTTTAAAATTGTCTAATTAAGATACAATCGAGTTTAAAATTTATTTAAAATATAACATAAATTATAGTATTGATAGAACTAATTGAGTATATCCAAGTATAAAAAATATTTATTCATTTAAGATATATTAATTAAAATTTACATTTTGAAATAATAAAAATACTTAATTAATTTTATTTATTGTTGTTAATATATTAATAATTTAAGAAAATTATTTTTTAATTTTAAAATTTCTTAAAATTATTTTAGTGAGTTATATAGTTATTATAAAAGTTAAATAATAGAATAAGTCATAAATAAATAAGTAAATAATATTATTTATTTAAAATATCAAAAATGACATTTTTAAATAGTTTTAGGACAAAATGTAAAAAAAAATTGATTTTGAGGGTTGACTAACAGAAAATTGCTTTGACTAACGGAAAGTTTTTTTAAAATTTATAGAACTTAATTGTAAAAAAAAATTTCTTATAGGACTTAATTGAAAAAATGACATAATTTATAGGACTAACAGTGTTGTTATCCTTATTATTATTATTATTAGGGAAAATTACAAAAAAAAAAAAAAAAATCACGCCCTTGGCGCTTTTTGCAATTTCTACATATCTTTTTTTTTAGCAATGTCATTCATTAACTTTTTTAATTTTACAATTCGATTCACCGAGCAACTTTTAGGTGAAAGTAATTTGATGTGGTAGCCGGAGTTAATATTCATTTAACACGTGGGATCCACGTAGGATTAAGTTCAAAACGGTGCATTTTGTGTATAAAAACCTAAAACAAAAATGCAATGTTTAATTTTCCAAGCCCTCTATATCTCTTTCAATCGTCATCTTCAACCTTTGCTTGAAAGAAAAATTAGGGTTTTATGCGAAAAGGGGGAAAAAAATACCATGTCAAATAACATGAATTCCATTTCAAATTAAAGGTCCAAAAGTCATTCAGCTTCTGCATGTTCTTATTCAAGCTCAATTCCTGAAGGAAAATGTAATCACAATCAAAGAGCTCATATGTACACATCATGGACAGAAGAAAATTCAGGAAGGAGGTTTTATCGTTGTCCTCTAAGAAAGGTAAAATTGTCATACCCTTAGTTAACATGTCATTGAGGTTTGTGAGAATTACAACAAATTAATTTATTATTTTTCATTTTTGATTAGTTTGATGATTGTGGGTATTTTGAATGGATTGATGTTGATGCTTCTCAATACCAAAAAACTTTATTGGTGAAAATAAAAGCTGAAAGAGACAATTTTAAAGAACAATTGAAAATAAAAAATGAAATGGAGGAGGTCTTGTCTATTAGAATGAATGATGCTAAAGAGAAAGTAAAGCAGAGCAGAGTTTACACAAATTGTGGAAGAGCTAAATGCAGAGAATTTGAAGCTAGAGCAGAAGGTTGCTGAAATAAATGGTGTTGTGACAGAACTAAAGAGTAAGAAAAAAAGGTATTGCAGCAGATTGCATCCTTGAAAGCTTTGTCAAGGCTGATGATAATTGTGCTGTTCTTTGTAGCTATCTTGTTAGTTAAATGAAAATTTCATGGTCATGAGCATACTTTGCAGAATAAGAAAATGTTGTCGTCTTGTAGGGGTAGTGTTCGTGGCCTGTAGTTGTAGGTTATTTGTAAGAGGTTTACTGTATTATTTTCCAGCCATGTAGATGTATTAATTATATCAATGTATTAACTTTCTTTTAATATGAGTTTACTAAAGCATTGTGTATCATATTTAAGTTCCAAAAAAAACTTGAGCTAATTAAACCCTATCCAATTAGAGATAAATATAACCTGAATCAAATAAACCAAATTATAACATAATCTAAGAAAAATTTGAAAATAGACAACTATATAACTTGAAATGCAAAATATATAAGCTCAATGAGCTTTACATTCAATCAGTTAATTGTTAACTGTATCTTTACACCATAAGTTGGATCCACCACACTAAAACAAATTAGCAAAATTTAGTTAGTTGCTCAAAAAATCAGCATATATATATATTGTTGTCCAAAAAGCAACATATAGTAGTTTTCCAAAAAGTAGTATATAGGGTTGTTTACAAAAAGCTTTAACTTATAATGAGCACAAAATCCTAAGCATAAAAAGTAATCCCTACAATGTTGCTGTAATGCTTTCTTGAGTGGGAGCAGAACTTGAATCACCTATATTTGTTATTTCACTAATAGCAGTCATCTGGCAACCACTTATACCACCTCGAGTACCTCTGCCACCAGTTCTGCCAATTCCTCTACCACCGATGGTCTCACTTCTTGTGTCAGCATGCGATGCTTTAATAAATGTACCTCTTGCATAGGATGGTATCTCCACACTTGCAGTTGCATTTGATGTTGCTTTGGAGCCACTAACATATTTAGCTCTTTTACTTGATGGCATCTATTATAACAACAATGTCAACTCAGCTTATACAGCTCCAAACAATCATACAACTATAATTATAAACAATCAAGGATATATGATTAACAATATACCCTTAAATAAATGTTTCATGTTTATTGAAAAATGCATAGTCCATAGCCCTGTCTAACCTATATCAGATAAAACATCTGAAATTTGTTGTCCTTGTAAACTTATTAGCATTAAAAAAATGAAAATTTATTACCATTCTTTGTTCTCGTTTTTGTATTTGAATTTCTATTTCATGTAATTGAGAGGATCCAGCTCCACATGTGGTTGCAGACAGTCTTCTTACAGATATTCTTCTGGTTACTGGTGGGGCAGGGGTTGCATTTGAAGGTGTTGGAACCACATTAGAAGGACCAATCTTTTGTGGTCTCCCCCTTCGAGCCTACAAAGAAAGCATCCAAACAATCAATATTAATTTCAAGAAAATTTAAATAAAATAATCATGACAAAAATGATATACTCACAGGTAATTTGGTTGGTCTTGGAAATCCTGGAATATTTATCATCTTGCAGGTCCTTTTGTTATGACCTTGGCCACCACAGACTTGACAAGTCATTTAACTCCCACATTTTGTCAGTTTTGTTGGATTTTTTTGCATCTTCCTTAGGCTGCCTTCTTATGTTAATCTTGGGCCTGCCTGGCATCTTCTTTACAGGAGGTGGTTTGATTGGCAGCCCTTCAACTCTTGGCCACATATTTGGCCTATTAATTGTCTCCAAATCATGTTGGTAAGTCTGAATATATTGCTGAACACTATAATAAGGATCTACGTAATCTATTGGATCCTTATTCATCCAATTGATACTTGACACAACATGTATACAGGGAATTCCTGAAATTTTCCATTCCCTACAACGATAAGTCCACTTGATAAGGTCTACAACAAACCTATCCTCACCTATGAACACCTGAAATTTGTCCTCAACAGCTAGCTTAACAGAGCATAGTCTACTATTAAATTTTATCTCCTCAAGTTTTCCCCTAATTCTTGGACAAATTGAATCAGTGACCCTAGACATTTTAGTTAACTTTGTATGCATTTTTTCCATCAATGCTTGCATAATGTCATCTAACATATCTATTATAGGCCTCCCCCTAGCTTTGACAATATACCCATTAAAAGTCTCACTCACATTATTATCAACCATGTCATATTTTGGACTTCACTAATGTAAGACTTACAGAATTTTCTGGGATCTTTATCAAGGAAATTTAAGTATGCAGCCTCATACTCCACTTTCAAGTCTTCTAAGGTTGAATTCATGACAACTTCATATATGCATCTGACTGCTCTCCAAAATAGGTTCTTCAAAACCTGGCCCTTATATTCTTTCCACATGTCAAGCACAGTTCCTGTGCTCAACAAATGGAGATAAATTTTTAATTGCATTGATTAGTCCCTGTGATGAAACAATAAAATAAGTAAGTTATTTTAATGCATAAAATAATCTATTAATTTAAATATAAAAAGGTAAATAATCCACACCTTTTGTTGGTTACTAACAAAAGTCCAACCAAGCCCATCTGTAATATGCAGCTCTTCTAAAACAAGTTGTAGAAACCAAGTCCAAGTGGCTTCATTCTCACCATCCGCAACATCCCAAAAAATGGGAAACATCTAATTATTAGCATCCTTTGCAACAGTAGACAACAATGCTCCACCTAAAAATATTTTCAAAAAACACCCATCAAACCCTATAATGGATCTGCATCCTTTAACAAACCCTTTCCTCAAAACACTGAAACCAATAAAAAAATCTTAAACTATGACCATTCCTCTAACAAAAACTCAAACCTACCTTCTTTATCTACTCTCATCAATTCAACTTTATAAGACCTTAGCTTTGCATAATGATCATATATGGACCCCCTAAACATCTTCAATGCCCTCCACTTAGTTCTATAGCACTTCCATTTACTCACTTCTACACACCATTCTCAAGCAAATCATCCCCTAAATCCTTCACACACCAATTTGGATTCCTTCTAAATCTATGAACATATTGCTTTGCAATCCATGTTGTAGTGACTTGTTTATTCTTCATGTACCTCGAGCAAGTATAGAGAGGCACATATGTCTTAATTACAAAGGTCTTCTCTACTTCTATAAAGCTGCCATATAGTTTCCAGTTACAGCCTTTATGACAATGAACTTCAATTTATTTTTTGCTGCTTCGAGTGAAATGTACATTCTTCCCATTTAAAATTGCCCACTTCTGAACTACTTTTTTACATTGATGTCCATCTTCAAACCTCACACCAAGAATAAATTCTAATGATTTATGATCACACCTCGGATCATATGCAACCTTCTTCTTCCTCCTTCTATCACCCTCATCCATTTCATTATCTTCACTGCTGTAAACTGAGTTTATATCACCATCACAGTCCTCATACTCACTATGAAAACCAATATCATCCTTATTATCATTAAGAGCTTCTACAGATGCACTTACTTGTTTCATAACACCCTGCACTCCCATTGAGCTAGCTATATTATCATTAACTTCATCAACAACCACATAATTCCTATATTTCACTCTGCTTTGTCTAACTTCAATGTATTCTTCATCATCTGATAGTTCATTATCTTTAAGATCATCATCCGTGTCACTTTGCTCCACAAGTAAATAATCAGGATCCTCAGCTTCCTCTTTATCCACAACAACTTCATGTGTAACATTTTTTCTAAGTGCACTTCTACATTAACAACATTAGCATCAGCATCTTCACATTCTAATTCAGGTCCATCTATTGTGTCAACCTCATCTTGGTTATTGTCCTGTGTTCTATTACTGTCCTGTGTCAACCCTTTTCCTTGTATATAAAACTAAATCACCCTATTTTCAGCATCTAAATATTGTAGCATCTCTATAACCTCCACATCACTCTTAATATCTTTTAGAGCTTTATTCATACCTATACCAGGGATTCGATAACACATTATGTTAGCTTTCATTCCCAATAACTGTTCAACTTTATCTATTAGGACGAAAAACCCAAACCTGTCGGCTTCTAGTTCATGTTTTGCTGTGATTTGACCACCCACATATACAATAAAACCATCCAATAATAAAAATCATCCACCATGATTAAAATATATCGAGAATTTGGAGTCCATTATGTATGTATGAAAAAAAATTGATTAAAATATATTTTTTAGTACATCAATCTAAATTTCCTTATATTTCAATAAAACCCGACATTAAAACTAATTTTTTAAATCCATTTTTGCAAAAAATACTAAATTCCCAAGAATTTTTTATAAAACCCTAACACCTAAAACTTATATTTTAATATTACCCACAAATCAGATACAAAGATGGACCACAATATCTTCTTTACAAATAAGAGACAAAGAAAAAAGAAAAAAATAAGAACCAGAGACAAAAAGAAAAAAAGTTGATAAACTTACTTTACAAATCAGAGACAAAGATGGACAGCAATGTCTTCTTCCACAGGGACTACAACTTTGCTTTTCACATCAACACCGTTTTCAGCCTTTCAGGGTCCACATTGATTGTAGTAATTGTTTAGCAAATGAGTGGGGTTTGACAATGGCTAGAGAATGAAAAATTAGGGTTCTGAACTATTCAGAATGGAAAGGTTGCATTTTTAATTTTGTTAGTTGAGGCTTGGAAAATTAAACAGTGCACTTTTGTTTTAGGTTTTTGTACACAAAACGGACCGTTTTGAACTTAATCCTATGTAGATCCCACGTGTTAAATGAATATTAACTCTGGCTGCCACATCAAATTACTTTCACCTGAAAGTTGCTCGGTGAACCGAATTGCAAAATTAAAAAAGTTGGTGAATGACATTGCTAAAAACAATAAAAGATATGTCGAATTTGCAAAAAGTGCCAAAGGTCGTGATTTTTTTTTTTGTAATTTGCCCTTATTATTATTATTATTATTAAATAAAAATTTTAAAAATAATTAAAATGTTATTTATTTATATAAAAAATTTATATTAACTTAATATAATTATAATTTATTGCAATTTTGATAAATCTTTTATTTAAATAATTATATAATATTCCTTCAATATTTTTTATAATTAATATTTTTCTCAACTCTAGAACTAATTCTACATAAAAAAAAATATTATGGTCATAATTAATTATAAGATGATAAAAAATCATTAATTAGTTATTTTCTTAATAAAAAATTTTAAAAATAATAAAAAGTGATATTTTCTACTCATTAAAAAATATTATGGTTATGTTGAGGGATGCTTAATTTTATAATTATTTTAAATATTACAACCTCATTAAACTTATAATTTATTACAATTTTAGTAAATTTTTTATTTGGGCAGAGACCCTTTATCTCTTCAATATTTTTATATTAATACTTTTATTTACTTAAAAAGTAATTTAATACAATTTTTTAATTTCAACTAATAATAAAATGATAAATATTAATTAATTTAATTTTAACTTTTTTTATTAAATTTTATAAAAATAATAATTATACTACTTTCTTATAGAAATACTATTGTCAAATAAAATATAGGAAAAATTACAAATTTGTTGCCTGAATTTTTTAATTTTTACTATTTTAGTGGTCGATTTTTTTTTTTTTTTTTTACAATTGAGTGGTTGAACTCATTAATTTTGTTCTATTTGGGTGCTTCTGGTCAATTAGTGGCTGCCTGAGCTTATGTGGGGTCTGCCTTCTTGACAGCATGGATGCCATATAGACATAGAGGAAGTTGTTTGTCTCTAGTGCCCTTCCTCTTTGTTTATTAAATTCAAACTAAACCTAAATCAAAAAAGAAAAAAGAAATCAAAAAGAGAGAAGAAAAAAGGAAAGGGAAATCGAGAAAACCAGGAAGAGGAACGCATCCAAAGAATGGGAGGGACCGACAGCGACGTTGAAGTAGGATTTGCGAAGCTTCAAAGAGAAGATTTTGAGTACTACATGTAGACCTACTCTATCATCCTTAGCCGGAATTCAAAGAAGTCAACGGTCGACGTCGATCTGTCAAGCCTCGGCGGCAAAATGAACATATCAAGGCACCGTGCACGCATATTTTATGACTTCACGCGGCGGCATTTACCATTCCTGTAGGAGGTTATGCAATTCTATCCATAGCTTACCGCAGGCATGGGCCAAAATGTGAAGTTTACCATTAAACATGTTTGTGAAGATGATGAATACACAACAGGAGTACATTGGCACTTGGGTATCATGTAATAGAAAAAAGTTATTTGTCTTCTTTATTAGATAACATGATAGGTGATGCTTACTTTATATAGAGCTTTGCCAAAAATAATTGTTATGGTGGAGAAAAAAGTTGCATGAAAAAATGTTGATGAGAATTGAGCAAAAATGAATAATTAATCCTCTTGGGCTTTGGTGCTCCACTAGTGAGAAACTTTCTTCCAACCCTGAGAAATGATGATATAAACACTTCTTGATACCTTAGAAATTTATCCATTTTACCCCACAGGGAAGCAGTTCTTAGCATATACTACATATTTGGATGCAGATTGCTGAACCTTTCAGTTTTAGAGTTGATTTTGTAGTTGCAATTGATTAGAAGAACAAAGATTGGAAAATGCATGTGCATGATCTAGTATTTGCAGTCGAGTATGCATGATAGGTCCTTGGTTCAGCGAAGGCTATCGTTGCTTGGCATTCCCCAAAGCAAAAGGAATTCATCGTAGAACTAAGATTTTTTGAGACATAAATTCTGTAATTTTTTTTTTCATGGAAGATGACTTCATTTAGAAATCCAACGAGCATATAAATTCCATGTTTTGGAAATTCTTTTTGCGGTATACATACTAAGGAGATACTTTTCTTCCTGAAATTTTATTCTGAAAGTTTTAAGGAACCATGGAAATTGTCTACTTCAGCTGACGGGATAAAACTTTACTTTTCTGATTAAATGGAGCTCATCTAAATGAGTTGATACATGTTCTGCTAGAAAGAAAAAAGGTTCCTTTAAGAAGCACGGACATGGACACAAGACACGGATATGATATGACACGGAAATATGACGATACATTGATTTTTAAAATTTAAGGAAACGACACGAGCGGGACACGTTATATATATATATATATACACACACACACCACATAAAATGCGTATTATTTTCTATTATATAAAGATGATTTGTTAAAAAAAAATAAAGCTAATGTGATAAAATATAAACTCCATAAAATTTAAATACTTATTATAGTCATTTAATTAATTATCTATCATTGTCATATATAAGACAAACATAAAAAATGGCCAATTAAATAAATTAAACTATTAATAATTGAATTATTAATAAATTAATTAAATTAAATTATTAATTAAACTAAATTATACAAAAAAAGAGCTAAAAAGTGTCCTAAAAAAGTGTTAGCCGTGTCCTCCACGTGTCCTAGCCGTGTCCTAAAAATAAAAAAAATAAAAAATTATTAGGACACGTGTCCAGCCGTGTCAGGTGCATGTCAGGCGCTTGTCAGTGTCGAAAAAGTGTCCGACATGGATACTCCACCCTATTTGAAGCGTTGGTGCTTCATAGAGGTTCCTAGTGCAAAACATGATTGTGTAGAAGAATATGGCACAAGGATATTGAAAATAAATTGTTGTTAATGGATAAGGAAATGATTTGTAAGCAGTAAATTCACCTTTTTCAGAGAAAATTTGATAGTGCCAAAGAAAATGAATCAGCTGACAATTAAATGAGTAGCCAAGAGGCTGCACGTATTGGTTCAAATAAATAAAGTATTCAACCGATATGGTTCATTCAAATGCTTGTAATAAGATACATTTTAGAATGGGGAGCGAACCATGTGACTATTTTACACCATCAGGCATGTGCTTTAGGAATGGACACTTGTATGATCAATCTATCTGCAAAGATGTAAATGTCAGAATGCTCAGTAATCTATTCAGGAGCATTCCAATTTGGCAAATGGAAGCTTAAAATGGATTTTTTAAGTATAAAATAAATGGTGAAATTTCTCTCAATTTGGCATAAGAAGCATATTATGATATTCCCAAATAACTAAAATTTCTAATCAGAGAAAATGCTTTCAGCTTTATGCTCCATCAGTACTCTTGACAATGATAAATGCATTCACGTTCTTTATTATATAAGCATCACAACACAAGTTTACGAAAGTGCACCACAAGGAGACAGACTAGTCATCAAGTAACAGCAAAACTAATAAAATGTTTGACATGTAATAGAAAATAAAATATCCAACTAATTGATGCTTGCTACAGGAGAGCTTTGGTTGTAACTGTCTAGCCTATCCAACCAGGCGCTGTAGTGCTGCTAAGAACCAAGAATGACATTAATAGAACAATTTTCCTAGTAAATGAAATACCATTGTATGATTCTGATCACATTGTTTTCTTTGCATTGAGAATCTCATACTCTGTTAAAGAATGTGACTGCAATATTTAATGATTTCCCGAAGTTTGCAGAGTGTGAGTTAACATTCATTAACACTTCAGCAAAACACCATTTATAGGCTATAGCACAAAAACTCATATAGCATAGCTATAATAAAATACTGACAATGTACGTTATTTTCAAAACAGGGTTCCTGAAGAGTCCTCATGTTATAATACAACTTCTGATGAAAATTTACACTAGAATTTTCTGGAATTTCATGGCTCGAATGTTCGCCTTAGCTCTCAACACTCTACTCTACATCTTAAAGAAATACTTTCAGTAACACATTCGTCACCAGAAATT
The DNA here is from genome assembly GCA_949634005.1 of Mallotus japonicus. Lineage (NCBI taxonomy): Eukaryota > Viridiplantae > Streptophyta > Magnoliopsida > Malpighiales > Euphorbiaceae > Mallotus > Mallotus japonicus. The sequence goes on from CATIWK010245991.1 coordinate 17,635, forward strand.
GATTGGATTTATGTAACTTCTTCAATAATAGAACCAGAAATTGTTATTTAGCGTCCCTCTTCCTCGTTTTCTCGATCTCCCTTTCCTTTCCTTTATTCTTTTCTCTTTTTGATTTCTTTTTTCTTTTTTGATTTAGGTTTAGTTTGAATTTAATAAATAGAGGAAGGACATTAGAGACAAACAACTTCCTCTATGTCTATGTGGCATCCATGCTGTCAAGAAGGCAAGCCTTACATGAGCTCAGGCAGCCACTGGTCGACTAGAAGCACCCAAATAGAACAAAATTAATGAGTTCAACCACTCAATTGCAAAAAAAAAAAAAAAAAAAAAAAAAAAAAAAAATTTGACCACCAAAATAACAAAAATTAAAAAGTTTAGACACTAAATTTGTAATTTTTCCTAAATTATATGCTCTATTTTGTAAAATATGATTATAGATACCAGACATATAAAAGATTTTAATTAATTTAATTATAATAATTTACTTTATAAACTTTAATTTAATAAGTATTTTAAAATAATAAGAATATTATTGAGAGCAAAGATGCATTGCAGCCCCTAATATTTACACTGAGGAGCACATATTCTCTTTATGTTTTTTTTTGGACCATTTAATCACAAAATTATATTTTTTCTATGTTTTTGGCTCCTCACTTAACATATGTTAAAGTCCCTGTTTTCTTCTTGGATCAAAATGTAATTTTTTCATATAAAAATATCAATTGGAACCCTAAAAGTTTTTTTTTTCTTTCACACAAATCCTAACTGAAACCATCCTTCTCTAGCAAATCTCTCTTTCATCATTTCCTCTTCTACAATAATTTATGCACATATTAAAAAAAAAAAGAAGAAAAATACATATTACTAAATACAAAAATAACTAGGAACAAAATAATTGTTGTTGAAACATCGAATCATCTCTCCTCCTTAAAATGACCGGAGCAGTAACTACCGCCAAGGAACTGCTGCCACCGCAGAAGATGCTGATTGGCTCTTTCCTAAATGTTTACACACAACTCTTAGCCCTGCTTGTTTTATTCTCTTCACATTGCTTAATATAGCAGTAACTTCCGCTATTTCTGTGTCTGGTTGCTTCTTCTCGGCAATTGTGGTTTGTTTCAATGGTGAATATTTCTAAGTTGCGGCCGGTTTTGAAGGTAAAGGAGAAGGATTTGCTGTAGCTAAAGACGGAGCAAATAGTTTTAGTCCAGAACCTAAGCTTAGCTGGCTAGAGAATTTAACTTGTCTCTATAATGTTTGGAAACGCGAATGTAGAGTGGCTTTACCTTCTTCAAGTACTTTTGCATAACGTCTTTTGAAAATCATTTCTCATATGAAGATGTAGTGGCAATAGCAGTGGAGACATCTGCGGTGGTTTCCTCGGCGTTACTTTGCTTGTTCGACTTGTTAGCACTTTTACTGTTCTCTCTAGTGAATAGGGAAACTAAAGGTACTTCCTCTACCTTAAACTTGACAATAAAAAGCTTGCTCTATTTGGTTGTTGTATTGGTTCAGAATTTGATGGCTAAGATGCTACATAATGGGACTGAAGTTGTTGATCTTCCTATGGATTAGCATCAGGGAGGTGTGATGAGGTGGATTTTGATATTGCAGCATTTACCAATTTAACAGGGGATCACTTGGATTTTTGTGGGACTGAGGAGGAGTATAAGGATGCCATGACAAAGTTGTTTGCTAGGATGGTGGATCCAGAAAGGCATAAAAACTTTTCAACATTGACGACTCCAATGCTTCTTTCTTCATTCCACAAGGGAATCCAGATGTGCCTGTTGTGACATTTGCCATGGAGAATAAAAGTGCAGATGTTCATCCTTTGAAGTTTAAGCTTTCATTATTTAAGACACAGTTCTCGTTAAAACACCAAATGGTATATTAGAGATTTCATATAGATTGTTTACGAGGCATAATATCCATAATATTCTAGCTATTGTGGTTGTTGGGGTTGCAATTAAGGCACCGTTAGAGACGTTGTTAGAGGGATTGAGAGGTTGATTCGGTTGTGGTTCATACAATTTGTATAAGAATTTCTTTAATTTCTTTGGTTGTCGGGGCAATGTTGTTTTTGATGGTGATGGTGGGCGGGGTTAACTCAGATGGAAGTTGAACAAATTTATTTGGAGTTAATGATGATTGGGTGAGTAGCTAAGGGAGAGAGAGGGTAAAGATGATTGAAAAAAAAAGTTCTAATTGTTATTTTTATGTTAATGATAATGGATATGCATGACGGTGTTAACTTCATTTTTTTGTAAACGTTAAGGGGCCAAAAATACGAAAAAAATATAATTTTGTACTTAAATGGTCCAAAAAAAATGTAAAGGACATATATGCTCATCAGTATAAACATTAGGGGTGGAAATGCACCTTTACCCTTTTATTAAAGTTTAAACATTTAATTGCAAAAAGAAAAATGTTAAACACTCAAATAGAGAAATTGAAAAGTTGAGACACATATCTCCAATTTTTCCTTACATAAATAAAACTTAACAAGAGACTCTTGAGATCAAATAACATTAGGATAAGGGCTAGTGATAGAGTAGTCAAATGATAATTCCTCTTTAAGGGCATCTTGAGGTGCAGGATTCGAATCCTGCCGTAGTCAATTTAAAAGAGGAGGGCTGCCTCGAGTTGTGCATGCAGTCCATCGATGCTAATGCCATTTTAAAACATGGAAAAAAAAAAAAAGATAACTGGTGGAGAAGTAACATAAAGTTTATTAACAGTTTATTAATCAATGCCAATACTCCTTTTTCTAAAATTTCAACTGCTAAAATTATGGACGAATTGTCATCTGTGTCTAGATTTGTTCAAGAGATGCATGAATGTATTGTTTACTTTCTAGCGTAAGACAGATCCAATTCAATTATACACATCAAACCCAATAAATAATACGTATTTAATTATTTAATATGCGTTAATATTATAATACATAATTTAAGTATTTTATACTTAATTGATAAAAATAAGATACATATTTATATATTATAAATATGATTGTTTCATAAAATACATTAAGAAAAGAAAAAAAATTATTTATACATAAAAATTTTATATTATTTTAGATGGTAACTATTTATATTTTTCAGCTATTTTAAATGGTCCGTAAATAAAAATAAAAAGATATAGAATAAATCTAAATTTGACATTACTCAAAATTTTGTTTGTGTGCTTTATGTGATGTCTTATCAATCGACAGCTATATTGATATCAAGATCAAATGCAGTTGATCTCAATAGGGATTCTTGATGTAATAGTGAACTCTTCACAGGCAAAATTGGCCTGCAACTTGACCTATTAATAGCCACATTCCTTGAATCTCCACAACTTTGACATAACTTTACTTGCGCTTGGCCCATAATGAACATCTTTTAAGCTTATCTGTTATACGATCCATTACTGGAGTTGCCAGTCCTTGAAAGATATATAGCTTCTGAGAAGAAGATGAAACAGCCTGAAAAAACTGGTATCAAATCTTGTTGGTGGGTGGGATAGTTGAAAGGAAACACACTTTCCACTAATTAGAATTATAGAAAACAGGGCTATTTACTTATTTATGTTAAAAAAATTTCAAAATTCCCAATTCATGTTACCTTTTTAAAATTTTCCATTTTTTATGGTACTTTTTTGAAAAATTTCCCAATTTATGGTACTTTTAGACCAGGTGCAAGACAATTCGC
>CATIWK010246006.1:0-24760 GCA_949634005.1 Mallotus japonicus
GTCCCTCTTGTGTTGATGGGTGATCTATTTTTTGAGGAGTTTTGGAAGGTTGTTGACATGGAAAATGGTAAAAATGCAATAGTTTCAACCTCAACTTAAAAAGGAAAAAACTAATTATGGCAATTTTTAATGGTATATTCTGCAGTTACGTTGTTTTTTTTAATACTTAGGCTTCTTTTGTTTGTGGAAAATATTTTGTTTTTGAAAAATATTTTTTCTAGAAAATATTTTCCAAAAAAAATATTTTTCAAAGAAAATATTTTTCTATGTTTGGTTGCAACACCAAAAAAGACAATAAATGAGGAGAGAAGATATTTAAAAATAAAAGGGAAAGCAATAAATGAGGAAAGAAAACATTAGAAATGGTATTGAAAAATGTTTTTCCATTCTTAAAATGGGAAAACATTTTCCCTTATTTTGAAGTAATTTTCCTTTGAATGGTAAATTATTTTCCTTTGACTTATTTTCCCTAGGTAATCCAAACACTAAAAAACAAGGGAAAATTTTTTCCAGAAAAATATTTTCCACAAACAAACGGAACCTTAGTTTATTATTTTGTGTTTAACACCATCGGTAATATTTATTATCTAATAGTAATTATAAATAAAGTAAAATTTACATTGTAAAAAATAAAGTAACTATAAGATGCACTTTTTAAAATTTATACTTTAATTTATTTTTTACAATGCATAAATCAGTACATTCTACAAATTAATTATATATAAAAACAATTTTTAACTACAAGAGATAATATTAAAAAAATATTTTATAATTCCTTACATTAATTTTTATGAAATTTATTTATATCAAATACACACTTAATTTATTTTAATTAATTTGAGATTTTTTTAATTTTTATGTGTTTAAAATATTTGAAATCAAATATTTGTCCATTTTGGTATTGCATGAGTTAAATCAAATGTGAAAAGAGTGAAATAAATTCAGAATATAAATTTAAAATTTTAATAAAAAAAATAAATATTAAAAATTTGATCATATAAATTTAAGGGTGATATTATGTACTCCCTCTGTTCCTAAATAATTGTCATTTTAGAAGTCTAATTTTGTTTTTAAATAATTGTTGTTTTAAGATACCAATGCATTTTAATTACTTTTTTTTTCCTATTTCACCCTTATTTAATATAGGAGAATTAATTACTCATTTTGGAACTCTATATAAAGTTAATAATTAGTTAAGGGGTAGTATAGTATTTTATACATATATTAAATACAAATCTATATGAAGAATCCCTAAACGATAATTATTTAAGAACATAGGGAGGGAGTATTTAGCTAGCGTAAAATTAAAGGTACTTTCTAGAATTCATTTTACTTATATATCAAGATAATGGATGAGATGCGCTCTGTATTTGGTTTGAAACTCATCCATGTTCAAGCAAGGTTGGTCTCCCGCGAGCAATATTTACAGGAAAGAAAAAAAAGTGTAATAGTTTGTTATTACGTCCAAAGTCATAAAAGTTCCGTATATAACTCATTTATGGAGCTATGTTAAGAATTAATGTGATTAGCTATTCTTTTTTTTAGTACTCGTTTGTTCTTTTCTATTTGTCTTTTAAAATTTTGTCACAAAGATTAAGAATTCTATTTAATAGGTATAATCATAGGTACAAATGATTATGTTACCCTCTGTTTCTCATTAAGACTAAATGAATTAATTAATGCAATCAAACTAATTAAATAAAGGTAAATTTAGAAAGAAAAGTTTATTTTTTATTGGTAATCTCAAAAAGATAATTGGAGTGAAATAAATTATATTTTCTTAAAAGACAATTAGAAAAGAATGGATGAAATATAATTAACTAGCAACCTCAATAGAAAGGTAAGGCGCCAATTTGAATTTGAATTTGAATTTGAATTATTAAGCTAAATATTTCATAGCTAGAGTTCTTCCTTATTTTATATTAAGTGAATTTTCTATTGCATATTAACTTTTTTATTAATAAATTTTAATTTTAATTTAATTTAATTTCATGATAAAAAAAAATTAAAAGTGTAAATAAAATAATATCAATTGAATATGCTAGCCACAGTTAAAGGTTTTAATTTGTCAATTGAAGGATAATTTTGAAGAATGGCTCATTGAAGGATAATTTTGATAATTGAAAGTTTTATTTATGCGATTTAAATTTTTAGCACTTCGTAGAGGATAGTTACAATATATCAGTGGTAGAATTTGAATTCTCAGAATTTTTTTGAAATAAAATTCTTAATCTTACGATATTTAAAAAAAGTTTACCTCAATTTATATTTTTCTAGAATAGAAAATAATAATATTTTTTAAAAAATTTACTCGATATCTTCTGCATGACAATTTGTAATTTTTTCCCGATTAGACTCGTGAAAAAACATTAGTGGATTCAAAATCAAATGATATATATGAATGGAAGGGGAAATTCTTACTTACATTCAATGCATTACATTTATAATTCAACCATTGGATGTAACACAAAGACACATGACTTATTTTTTGATTGGTTAAGAGTAAAAGCCTATTTGACTATGGATATTAAGGACATCACATGAACAAAATTAAATAAATCTATATTAAAAAAAATACAAGCATTACTAGAAGGATGACTCATCATAACTTATAAAACGCAATTGATCAATTGGAGATTTGGTTGATCACACATTTTTTGCCATTTAACTAACTATGCGCAACCCTAAAAAAAAAAAGTGTTTACTAATATTCTTGCTTAATAAGTTAGAGAGGCAATGAGAAATTAGTGCTACTAGTGCTAGGGTATAGCATAAGAAAAGTTATACGTTGATTTTGGACCGCCAACTCATTATGTATAACTAAAAATTATCGTATGTGATGTTTTTTTTTAATATATATAAAATTTAGAGCATGACTATCTTATGATTCTCAGAGCTTGCTAGCTCATGATTTATTTATGCTGAAAATTATATAATTCTTTACTTTACTTTCCCAAAATTTCTTTTTGTTCATTTCATGGGCTATGATTCAGTCTTAGCTAAACCACTTTGAACATTTTTTTTAAGATTAAAATTATTAAATGTGCTAATTTTATCAATATTGAGCTAATTATGAGTGAACTGTGAATATAAAAGTTTGAGACTGTTGGAATAAGTAAGCTTAAATTATTAATATTAGTAAAGTGAAGAGTTTTTGGTTATTTCAAGAGTCTAAAAATGTGAAAAGTTGTGTTTAGTATATTTAGAATATTAAGTATTTAAAGTTAAATGATAAGTTATAATTAGAGTGTTTAGAATTTGAAGAGTAAAGAATATGAATGGTTTGTTTATTCATAGAACCATTTCAAATTCTATGTTGTTATAATTTTTCAATCCTATTCAGAAATTGAGCAAACATTTGGAGTTTAAATTATTAGCGTTTACCATGCAACATTAAAAAGAGGATAATTGAAAAATGTACTACATTTACTCTTCCAAAACCTTTATAGGGAAACAATATTTAGGTTGTTAATAATGTTTTTTTTTTTTCCTTTTTTCTCTTTTACAACTTAAATATCCCTCCTTCCAACACAAAGGTCATATGAGTCTTTTTACTGTTAATAACTTTTTTTATCCATAAAAATTTGGATAGATTCTACCGTATAGCATTGCTCTTATTAATATTAGCAAAGTGAAGAGTGTTTGTTATGTGAAGAGTCTAACAATGTGAAAAGTTTTGTTTAGTATATTTAAAATATTAAGTGTTTAAGTTAAAAAATGTAAGTTATAATTAGCGTATTTAGAATTTAAAGAGTCAATAATATGAAGGGTTTGTTTAAACCATCATAAATGGTAGAGTGGAGAAACTCTCTCATGAGAGAGAAAAAGTGTCTTTCTTCAAGAGTATTCCTTGTGTTATGTTTAATTTCTCTGGAAACATCATGTCCATCATCCACCAATACTAAAACTATATATTATGTTTATAGTGAGTGATAAAGGAATTATTACTTCTATTGTGTAGTTCACAGCTTATCGGAACTCCAACGTATTAAAAAAAAAAAAACTTTAGCAAAATTGAAAAATGCATGTTCTTTAGAAAGATTTAGACAAACAAATCAAGATACTGGTCCACAGTAGTGTAATTGACATCAGGGTAAAGTAGAGAAGCCTCCACTCCAAACGATGGTTCGATCTCAAAGTTGGCCTGATCTCCCTTCACAAACACACAGTGACCCATTGCATACATTGCATTCACTGGAAACTCCAATTCTGCAGCAAAGACACACAAACCAAACTTAACGAATCTCAAATCTTGCCATCCTCAAAACATGCCATGTTACTCATAGTAATCAATTTTCATCATACAACAAACCTTGAATCTTCTTCGGAAGTTGTTCCTCAGGAATGTAAACCCTTTCAAGAGTTTTGCCAATTTTCTTCTCCCACAAGGACACAAGATCATTGAACGAGTAAATGTTTCCTGGAGGTCTTATGTACAGGATCTTGTTCAGGGTTCTTGGGTCGTCCACAGCTTTGATTGTGTAAGTGCCAATGTCATCTTCCCTGTTGAAAATTGCTGTAAATCAAAAGATGGAGTTCAGTTAATCAGTACAAGAAAAAGAATTGAGAATATGAGTTTTCGTTTTCTCCACCTTTTGCATTTCCATCACCCAAGATCACAACTTCATCTCTTGGAGGAGAAGTGGCTCCAAGCTGGTTGAGATTGGAGAGGGAGCGGCCAGCAAAAATGTTTGATGATACATGAGTGTATGGAATCCCTTCAGCATCAATAGCTCGCCGGACTTTAACCTTGCTGTCGAATGCTGATTTTACTGGCTCAACAGCATGAACACGATCCACATCATTTCCAAACTCTGAAGGCAAAAATCTCTGGGATAAAACAGAGAATTTTTCAGAAAATATTAGCTTGAGAAGCTTAAATATTGAATGAGGCAGAGCACTAGTTAGTATTACCCTAATGTTCCCTGCTTCTTTAATAGCAGCAATGATCTTCACTTGATCTGGTACTTGACGATGACCAACTGCTGAGACCACAATATCTACTTGCTTTATAGCCTTCACCAGGCTCTCGTGATTGAACATATCTCCCTGCACCAATCATTCATTTAAGTCTACACATGTCAAGCAAGAGAAAAGAAGATGGCACGAAAGGATTATCGAGTTAAAGACTAACAATGACAAAGTTGACGCCAAGGCTCTTGAAGTTGTCGATGATGTTGGATTTGTCGGGGGCAGAGAGAGTTGTCTCCCTCACAAGAACATAAGTCGGGTGAGCAGCCTTCGCACTTGCCTCCACTATATGTTTCCCAATGTACCCAGTTCCTCCAATGATCAGAATCTTGCTTTTCGCTGCCATTTTTGTCTAATTTTCCAGCAGTAGAGACTTTGTAATAAACAAAAGAGAATGAGACTGTGTACTAGTTATAGACGAAAAATGGAGAAGGCCATGCCTTGGATAAATAAATGGCAAGATAATGACCTATATGTGAGATGTCATCATTTCTGGTTCAAGACAAGTCCATTTTCATGCTGTTTCTGTTTTGTGGGTTCTTATAGACTTTTTTTTTTTTCTTTTTTCATCTTTATGTTAAAATAAAGAGCAGGTGAAAGTGTCATGAAAATGGTTGTCTTTGATTGGAAATAAGAAACTTCAACTTTTGGTACATGCAAAGAAACTATAACAGAGATTTTAAACTCTTTCAGAATTGGTTACTGCTTAATGTTAACCAACATCGACAGTTTGATTCAAGAAAACGATGTAAATCTGTTGTAAAATTGTGTGGAGTCAGAAACCAGTGTCAAACCCTCCCGTTTGGATGTGCTCAGCCGTGTAAAGATTTTTGACAAATTAAAATTACTTCACGTATTTTCATTAGAAGATCATGTAAACCAATGACTTCTCAAACTTTAAACCCTTTCTGCAATATTTAGTAATCCAGAAAGCCTTGAAGCAAATATATTAGAGCAGTAAGATTTCCAGTATATTACATAAAACAATCAACATTGGTTTGACATTGAATGTAATATGAACAATGTGCAGTATGTGTAAGCATAATTCATATACAAAAGTGCACGCGTTAGAATCTGTAGACAAAAAAAATCTGGGGTTTGAGGATTGCAATCTTTTACAGATCAATGTTCCTAAAACAGAGACTTATTTTGGATCCGAAGAATTCTCCTAAATGGTAAATGGACTTGATGTAACTCTACCACAGTCAAGGTTCCAACCATCACAAGAACCACTATTCAAGAGAGTACATATGATACAACTTACTTTAAGGAATTCACATGTTAGTACAGGAAGTAAATCATATAATCTCTACCAACAGCAGTCAGTATATTCCCTTGCAAAAATGCTTCTTAATGTTAGGTTCGGTCAAAAATTTTCTGCCAGGCCCTAAATCAAAGGTAGCAAGGAGATAAAAATGCTCGAATACGAATTCATGTTATACCAAGGTCTCCAGATACTCGCTGATCGTAGTGTATTTTAGCTGAGGATATAGTTGTGTCCCATCTAACCCTCCAGAAGATTCAATATCAAAGTATGTGTGATCTCCTTTTACAAAGACTAAGTATATAAATATCAGTGTCATATTATCTGGATATGGAGTCTCTGCAATGCAAGAAAGAAAGGTAAATTAAATAAGGTTTCAAACAAAAGGAAGTGGAAATGAGAGAGAGGGAGGGCTAGAAGACAAGCCCATGTCATGGGTCTTTACACCTGAGTGAGTCCTAATCTTTTGACCAGGAAACACAAAGATCCCAGCCAACGCCAAGCAAAAACAAAGTGTCAGGGAAATCAGTATCCAAACATACTTGGACTATTAACATTTTATTCAAGTAATAGTTATTATCACATCTGTTTTTAATCTGATGAAATCACATACGGCAAGCAATTAAGTGTAAAAGACGTTTTCGTTTTATTAAAGTTGTTAACTTGATAGGAAGCAGCCTTCCTAGGCCCTAACCTCTAGTTAATTATTGTAATTACCTTTGATTTTGATAAGAAGTTGGTCTTCTGGTACATAAACCTTTTCGAGCTTTTGTCCAATCTTGCTCTCCCAAATGTCAATCAGGTCATTCATTGAGTAGACATTCCCTGGTGGCCTCAAATACAACACCTTGTTTAATGCACGTGGATCATCAATAGCACAAATGGTGAAGGCAGCAACATCTTCCTCCTTCACAAAGACACCTGCAAAGAAACTGCATCTATTAGGATCACACTGGTAAAAAACTTTCTAAAAAGGTAGTTAACTATATGTTGTTATATTTGGAGCCTGAGCAACAGACCTTTAACATTCCCATCTCCAAACACTGTGACCTTGTCCCTTGGTGGAGTTGTTAAACCAGGCTGAACTAGTGATGGAAGTAAATATCTCATTAAAAAGTTGCAGCAGATGTAAGTATATGAAATGCCTTCAGCTTCTATAAGACGCCGGATCTCAGATCTCTGTGAATAGAAGCCATAGGCCATGCCGGATACTTGGACTTTATCTGGATCTGCTCCGAATTCTGATGGAATGAATCTCTGTAACAATTCCCACATGCACATGTTATCAAACAAGAAAAACAGTCTTTTATTTGGAACTTTTGCTTTCTTCTATCTTCAACTCTTTGCATGTATGCATAAAGACACTACAATAAACAAACAAGCAGGCAGAAGAGAAAAACTCCACTAATATTTCTCAAACAAAGTTTCCCCATCAGTAGTGCTGGCTGATAGTTCCATATCAGATACTGGGCCAGGAAAATGTTGGTAGTTCTTACAACTTATGCATCTATGTTCTATCCTACACAAGTTATCAGCAAATACAGACCAAACTTTCCAAGCCTCTTTATTTAGTCTTTTGTATCTTAAATTAAATACATTTTTTCTAATTACAGATAAATTAAGCATATCATTCTTTGTCTATGAGTACACCAGGAGTCCAATTTCTTCTTATGATGTTTCAGATAAAAATTGACTTTTGTAGCTTGACAGGGTAAGTGGAGGAGGGCTGGGAGTCAAGTATGTGCATACCTGGAATAAGACAGCAGTGGTTAAACACATCTAGTGTCATTAACAGAAAAAATGCTCCTTATGAACTTTGTGGGTTAATGACAATAAATTAAATAGGATCAGCTTCTACGGTTTTCTTAAGCCTTTTGATGTCAATTGGGTATGGAGAAATGCTGAAACTCAGAAATGACATAAGCAGTATTTTGTTATAAACTGGGAAATGGAAAAAGTTATCGTTTGAGCTCTTGTTAAAATTGAAAATCATTGCTTCAGCAGACTGCCCTTTTTTTGCTGCCCATCAGTAAACAGGTATGGACTAGTTTTTAAGGCCTGTCTCATTTCTAGAAATGTGTTCTGTTTTGGCATCGACAAATTTCCTGGTTCAGTAGGAAATTTACAGGGAAAAATACAGCACCAGAAAGAGCAGAATTGCATTTAAGGCTTTTGCTGCAGCAAAGCAATTATATGTCCTGTTCCAACTTCCAAGCATGGAAGTACAGATTGTAGATAAGGTTACTGAGAAGATCGAGTCAATATTATTGTAAGGTTTTAACCAATATCCTAATTCTAACATAAAACAAGAAACAATATCAATATAGATATATCATTTCGCAAGTAAAGTAACAACCTTGATACATCCAGCTTCTTTAATAACTCTAATAAGGAGCCTCTGATCAAGAACTTGTTTTGATGGAATTGAACAAATCACAACATCCACTTGCTTCACTGCCTCAAAAAGACTCTTCTCGTCTTCCAAGGACCCCTAAAAATCACAAAACAAACCAACGAAAGAAAATTAAAAATTGAAACTTTGCCAGTCAAAGAAGAAAACCCAGAAGAAAAAAAAGAGAGAAAAGGAGTAACCTTGAGGACAATGGCACCAGCCCCAGATAAAGATTCAATCTTTTGCAACTTGACAGGGTCAGTAAAAGCAGGGTCCCTAACAAGAATAAAAGTTGGGTGACAGAATTTTATGCTAAATTGTGCTAAATGGTACCCTATACTTCCAGTTGATCCAATTACCAGTACTTTGCTCTTCTCCATCTTCTGATTATCCATTTGGATTCTCCGATTTGATTTCTGTACACTTGCTTTATGGTTGAGGTGGTTTTTGCATGCAATACGTTGTCGTTTCGATTAAGGGTAAAATAGACTTTTGATGTAGCCTTTACCCTCCCATTTTCCAAAGAAAAAACGGCTCTCTTCGTATAAATTTTCAAATTTTGAAATGAAACCGAAGAAAACGAAACAGAGAACAGAGCCATTGAAGACGACCCCTTTTCCATTCATATGATTTCACTCTTTTTAAGTTGCAAAGATCCTTCCTTTCTCTCAAAACCCATTATTCTTTCAGTGTCTTTCTCTTTGAATTTTATACTTAAAAAGGGATTGAGAGACCAGTTTATGAGAAAGGATTGAAGAATAATCAGACTGTGGTATCTTTGTTTTGAAAGATCATCACTTTCTTTAAGGTTTCTTTTCGGTGCTTCAATTCTGTTTCTTTTCTTCTTCTTCTTGATTATTTTCTTGAAGTTTCTTTCTTTTCTGGGTAGTCATCATGATCATCTTCTCCTTCTTCTTCTTGATTAATTTCTTCAAGTTTATTTCTTTTCTTGTGGTAGAAACAGGGCGTGATTTCATATTTGCTTTACAACTTGTGATTTATGAATCTTTTTTTGGTTTACTTTCATTCAAGAAAACCTTTCTTGTTAGGTTCAATTCTTTACTTGTTCGTTCGTTTCAGGTTTCTGCATCATCATCATAATCAATAACCACACTTCAATAGATCTTTCCTTCTTGATCGAGTTTGTGGTATCTTCTTTTAACTTAACTATTCTTCTAATACATGTCAATGGCTTCTTGTTTCTCTCCATATTCTGATTAACGTTGTCACAATATGCGCAATATGTTTCGGTTCTTGAGAAATTAACTGTTTTTTGCAGGTGGGTGTGTAATTATACATCTTAGTAAAGATGAGCAACGATTTAATGACTAAATCATTCCTCAATTACGTAGATCTCAAGAAACAAGCAATGAAAGACATGGAATCTGAACCAGATCTTGAGATGGGTCAATTAGACTCTGCTGACGAGAAGAATTTATCAAAGTTCTTTGAAGAAGCGAATGCAATCAAGACTGAAATGGAAGAGATTACTAATCTCCTCATTGATCTTCAAGAACTAAATGAAGACTCAAAATCCACTCACAGTACTAAAGTTCTTAAAGGTATTAGGGACAGAATAAACTCAGATATGGTTACTGTTCTTCGAAAAGCCAAGATCATCAAGTCAAGATTGGAATCTCTTGACAAGTCTAATGTGGCTAACCGTAGTCTGTCAATGGCTTATAAAGAAGGTAGCCCCATTGATAGAACAAGGGTTTCAGTGACTGATGGGTTCAGAGTTAAGTTAAGAGAGATGATGCATGATTTTCAAGCATTGCGAGAACAAATTTTGAAAGATCATAAAGAGGGACTCAAAAGGAGGTACTATAATGTGACTGGGGAGCATCCAAGTGAGGAAGTGTTAGAGAAAATGGTTTTGGGAGGTAGGCAAGAGAAGGTTTTTGAAGGGAAAGCTGAGTTGGTGATGGAGAATCAAGAGAGGCATGAAGCTTTGATGGAGATACAGAGAAGCTTGACTAAGTTGCACCAAGTGTTTCTTGACATGGCTATTCTGGTGGAGACACAAGGTGATGAGATTAACAATATTGAAGAGAATGTAGCTCGTGCTAGGACTTATATTAGTGGTGGGACTAATGGGTTGTACTATGCCAAGCAAATGAAGAAGAAACGGAGCTGGAGATGCTGGATTGGTGTTGTCCTGCTGGCTCTATTGATTGTTCTTGTTGCCACACTAGCTTCTTGAAGAATTTGGAGGCCATTTTTGGGTTTTTTTTGTAGCGTTCTTGGAGGAGATTTGCTCTTGTGATTATATATATAGAGAGAGAGATTTTCTTGTCAAAAATGGAGTTTTGTTCTGGTAAATTGATAATGTTTCTGTCAGTTTTGAGAGTTGATTTGTTTGATGATGATCTCTTCATCCCACTTTTTTTTTTTTTTTGCTGACAATTGAAAGACCTATTAATTCCATTTTCAACATTTGGAATGTTTGTGGATTACATACATTCTAATTTGATGTTTACATCTCAGAAAACTTTGCAAGAAAAGCAGCTATGGCTCTCTTCAATTGATAGCCCCGGACAATTGCCCATTTTGACTATCATAATGAGATTGTAAAACTTCTGTTTTTTATATTCATGTGTAATGGCTAAATGTATGATCTAGCACATTTTTTGAGTTCACTACCCAGAGCCTGGGCTATCAAGGAGCATATAGATCATTTTAGCACTAAAGAGAGGATTGCTATCATAAAAGTAAAAATTCTCTGGTATTGAAATATGTGGCCATTGTTGACCAAGAAATTTATTGCTTAATAATTTGGATTTACAATTACAATTATATAATGTTTAAAAAAAAAAATTTCAACAAACAAACAAACAAATGTTTAATTCTTTAATATTCCTCCATTTAACACACCAGCCTCCAATCTAATTTCTGCACACATTCAAGCAATTGATGCCTGAAAAAAATAAATTGAAAAGATAGTTAATTTACCCTCTTCAAATAACCAACATTTAGTCAGTTCTTGAATTGCTAACAAGGAGGAAGATCCTTAGGTGGAGGCAGGACAGATTGATCTGGGCTACTTCCATCCTCAACAACAAATGCTGTTTTCAAACCCCAACCTGTGTGCAGCTCCAAGTGACAGTGCATGAACCACACCCCTACAACAAAACCAAGAAAATCAAGAACATGATGATCTTATAGTTAAAAGAGTTACTTGGAGAAAAAAAATATATATTTTTTAGTGCATACCTGGATTATCTGCCCTGAACCTGATGGCAGTCCATCCACCAGTAGGTACTCCAACTGTGTTTCTTTCAGGAGGATCAACCAAGTTAAATTTTGCTGGATCTTTTTTAGGATCAAAGTTACCAATCCCAGTTCCAACAACAAAGAAATTGTATCCATGCAAGTGAAAAGGGTGTGATTCAACAGTCAGAAGATTTGTATCTTGCAGTACTACTTGCACAGTCGAATTGTATGCAATTTTACTAAGCCTAGTGCCTAAGGTAGTTCCAAGATTTGCAGTAAGAGGTGCACCAGTGTAGTTGAATGGTGTTGGTGGGTTATCAGGAAAATCTGTTCTAAATACTCCCTTGATGTTAAAGTAATGAGCTTGAAGTAGACCAATTTTAGGCATTACAAAGGTTATGTTGTTTAAAGAAGCAGTGAGTTGGGTTCCATTTATGCAAGTTGGACATGGGTTCATGCCTAATCCAATTGTGTAGAAAAGATGTCTGTCCACTTTGAGTGGTACATTTGCAGGAAATTGAGGCGTGTTTAGACTTTTAAGCTTCGAGTTGTAGCTAAGTGCAAAAGCTGTGTCATTAGGTGCAGGAAGCTGTGGAAGAATAGGGAGTACAGTATTGGGGATGCCTTTATATTGTAGTATAGCAGTGGCAGTTTTGTTGTCAATGGAAATTGGTATATCCAAGAAAGGCCTTGCAGCCATGAAATATCTGTTTGGTGATTGTGTTGCTTGAACAAGAACATTTGTTGTCTGGCCTGGTGCAATTAGTATTGCTTGAGTTGTAAAGGGTTTTGTATAAACTGCATCAATTTCTACTACTGTTAGACTGTGGCCTGCAATAGCAAAGAAAAGCTCATCGTTGAGTGCAGCATTGACGATCCTTAACAGATATGTCTTTCCCTGTTCAACTTCCATGGCAAATGTATCTGCAAGAAAAAAAAAACATATAAGAGATCCAAACATGACAATCAATGCAGCTGCATGAATACGATGATTTTTTATTAGTAAATTACTCACGTTTCTCAGAGCAAGGGAAGAGAGGCCCAGGCTTTCCGTTAATGGTATGTGCATCAGATGCATTTGGAGGCAATCCCTGCTTGTTCCCTTGTTTAACAATTTCTTCTACATCATTGTGCCACCATTCTCCTGCACCATTTTCAACAATTATAAATACGTAACACAATCAATAATGAATCAATGTCATTCCTTTTGCATTTAACATGTGCTATTTCGAGCTGGATTAAGAGGGGCAAAATTGTTTCAACATTTATTTTTTTATTCAAAATTTTTCTGCATTAAAGAAATTTGAACTTCTCATCGCTGAGACCAACAGAAATTAGCCAATACCAAATCAATTTATTTGACTAATTAGCATATTAATAAGTCTATAAATAATTAAGCAAAATCCTACCTAGAACGATGACTTCTTCTTTGTGTGGCTGAGGGAAAGGAAATGGGGTCCCAGGTTTAGGCATAATAACAATTGCACCATAAACAGTAGCTCTTAGCCAAAAGATATGTGCATGCCACCATAGCGTCCCTCTTTGAGCTGTTACATTAAAGTCATAGGTGTAACTATGGCCCGTCTTGATAGGACATTGAGTTATATAAGCAGGACCATCTGCCCATCCATTACGAAACTGCTTTAGCCCATGCCTGCATGCCACACCAAAAATAATCATTTCCATCATTATTACAAGATGTTGGCTTTTCTGCATTAATTTCACCATGTGTAAAGGACATATACATATATATATATATTACCAATGGATAGACATGTTGTATTGGGCGTGATTGGTCACATTCACGAGAACTCTATCTCCTTCCCTGACATATATTGTTGGCCCTGGAAATCTCCCATTTACTGTAACAATGGGCTTGGCGTGACACAATCTACTAACATTTTTCACTTGAATCTGAAAACGATAACAATAGGGTAATCCGCAAAATGTGCAAAAAGTGGAAGCAAATTAATACATAAAGCAGTAAAGCAATGCTTATAGTGCAATATGGTAGTTCATGCGCATGATCTTGTTTAATTTACTCACATCAAACTGGTATTGCTTAACAGCAGCTTCCACTGATACAGAGACGAATCCCACGATCAAGCAAAGAAAAAGAAAATGAACTCTTGGACACAGAGCCATTTTCTGGTGGTGCGCCAAAAAAAAAGAATCAATAGAATGTGATGCTGTTTTGGGATGAGACAAAGTGAGTCAAACAAATAGTGTTTTTATAGAGTTTAAAATATAGAGAGCATAAGATGATATCAGTTAATTTGTTAGAAGAAATACATATAATCAAAAGAGAAGAGGGTTGCTGTTGTTGTTGATGAATTAGGTAGAAGATGAGAAGAAATTGAAAACCAAAGCTTGGAAGCAAGATATATGTACTAGCTAGTGATAGAGACAATATAAATTGAAGAGTACGTATTAATTCATCTCGAAGAGGTAGGACATAAAATTAAAGAACAACTCAGAAACTGCATATCATGCTTTTGTTTATATATATATATTTATATGTATGTGGGCATAATGAGGGCTACTGTGAGCCAACCGTGACCATATATCTGGAGCTTTACCGTCAAGGAAAAGTGATTCTCTGTATTAATTTTTCCATATAAACATGTATAATATATATATGTTCAGAAGGAGTCTTAAGGGTACTACTGTAGCTCTTTTCCTTCTTTATTTGTTAAGTTAGTTTTTGTTTCCTTTTCTTAACATTTTGGTTATGATCAATCTTCAACCTTGCTTCTAAGCTTATATATGTACATATTTATAGCTATTTGCTGCAAGAAACATTATATATATATATATATATATAAGTATGTATGTGTGAAACATGTAGCTAGCTTGGAAATTTTGCAATGTTAACAACTAAGAAGCTCTTAATTAGGATGTAAATATTACCTTCAATTCCTACTATGTGTATTTAATATAGTTACTTGGACTTAATGGTACAGTGTCGTTCCATTTTCATGTTAATTTGATAGGCAAATTTTGCTGCAGATTCAAGGGGCACACTTTATAAAAATTTTCACAGTACTGTTTAGTTAGCACTCTCATAAAAATTATGACGGTTAATTGTTAGTACTTTTTGAACTATTTTTATGAGCCATCACATGGTAAATTTTACATTTTTTGATTAATATGAAAGTCATATGATCTAAGTTTTGATGGACTGTACAACAGAGATAGTCTTTTACCTTTGAAAAAGAGTTATCATTTAACTACATGAGAATTAATACGTTGTTAATATAGCTATGAAATTTGAACTTAAGACTTTTCCTTTCAAAAGTAAAGCACTGTTGTGACTTGAGTTAGACCTCAAGTGTGTTTGAGGGGACACACTTAGCCCATTGGTTCTGATCACATCATTAAATCTCACAAGCCATTTCATGAAATTTCAGTTTGGCTTGACTATGATATGTCTGTGATGTCTATGATTAATATTTCACAATCAAGAGATGTTTCATATGTATGGTAATCAACTTCCTTTTTCTTATCAAAAAGGGTAAACAATATCACGTGTTGCATTTATACTTGGCCTCTGGGAGAGAGTTAATTAAGTTGACAGAAATTGGCTTTGGTGTGAGTGAAATGCAATGATTATATATATATATATATATATAACCGCGTGCGATAAAAAAAAAAATTTAATTCATGATATATAATAAATAAACTATTAATAATAATAATAATAATATTATTATTATTATTAAGTGTTATTTATTTATATAACAATTTGATATTAACTTAAAATAGTTATAATTGATTACAATTTTGATAAATTTTTTATTTAAATAATTATATTATATTCCTTCAATAGTTTTTATAATTAATTTTTCTCAACTCTAGAATTAATTTCATATTAAAAATATCATGGTCATAATTATAAGATAATAAAAATTATTAGTTATTTTTTAATAAAAAATTTAAAAATAATAAAAGTTATATTCCTTCAATAGTCAAATCCATCTAAATTAATGCAATACAAGATCTAATTTTCATGTTTAAAGTATAAAATTCAGAAATTAATTTTAAACTTTTTTTTTTTGTTCATGAACATATATTTGTCATTCCAATATGTTAAAACTACCATATTATCCATAAAAATTGAAACGAAAATCCTAATAAATCTTGTGCCGGTGTATCATTTAACATTGCTCTAAAATAAAATTGTTGAAGGATTAAAACAAAAGAAACATTTCCATCGACCAATAATGTTCACACAACAATACAAACCAATTGAAAAGAAAGAAAATTAATCACATTATACATCAAAGTAAGTACACCCCTTTCATGAAAGGGGGAAATAAATGAAGGAATTATCTATAAATTGAATAAAAGCAAATAATAATTGCCAATTATACCCATGAGGTTTTATTATTAATATCTAGTTCTTGCCAAGATGAGCCTTGATAGTAATGGAGCCTCTCCTAAAGTAGGTTGGGTTAGGCCTAAGCCAATCTTGACCACCGATCATGTCCTTGGTCAAGAAGGGTGCAGCCTCTTCGCTCGATAACTTGAGTGACCACTTGACCCTCTCTGATTTAACTGCTCCTGGACCATAGCTCTTGTATTCCGCATAGAACACCGTACTATGTAAATATATCAAGGAAAAAAAAAAATTGTTAGTCGATTTGAACCACTTTCATGGTTATAAGATATTGATTTGATACATTGTTTTTAACTTGTTCATTTAAATAGTCCGGTGAGGTTTGTTTTGATATTATTTATATCTTAATTAAATTTGAATTATGATAGTTTGAATTCGGCTGTTATCCGAACTAAATTTGGTAATTTTAAAATAAAAAAAATGATATATTAGTATATGTTGGTTTAAGTGGTCAATTTAAATTTGAATCTTATAAAAGGAAAAAATGAATGTTATAAGAGAATTATCCTTTTTAAGTTTGTCTGGCTTCAACTCTGAAATAATCAGAGTTCATTTGCCTGCCGGATATTAAAAGTATCAAATGAAAAAAAAATTAAAAAGTAATGTGCACATATATACCTTTGGTAGTTTTGGCCAGGCCAACTATCCCATCCAAGAGGGACTACGACACGAGACATGTAAGATAGGGCAAAGACGACTCTAGAATAAGCACCCCATGGTCTTCCTAGATACGTATTTGCACTTCCAATGCCAGTAATCTTGCAACCCAAGAAGGTGAATCCTGTATTCTGCGACTCAGAATCCCTGTGTTGAGCTGTTATTGATCCATTGTTGTTCGAAATTGAATGCAGATGACATCGCTGCATGTACACATTAATTATAAATTAAAGAGTGATATGGTGATCAGTAACTTAGACATAATTAATTAAGCTGATGATCAGAAACATAAAGATAATATTACCTGAAAGAGTGAGGCAGCATTTCCGCATATGAAATCAGTAGCTCCTTCAATGTAGCAATTGCTATAGTAATGTGATCCAGCTTCATCCAAAAGGGTGTCCTGATAAGACAGAATTCTACAACCATAGAACGCAGCTTTGTCTCCTGATACCCTTAGTGCAACAGCTTTGTCACCACTCCCATATGTATTCTGTGTTTACATATATATGTATATATATCAATCAAATTTTTTCTTAAAATCAAGACGTGACGTGTTTGCAGATTAAGGATGGAACCAATCTTTGTCCGCGTTCGTAAACATATGAAATTTAATCATTGAAATCTTGGTATATAGGCTCTACTCCACTCCCCTCATGTAAAGGATAAATTAAAAGAAAATTATGTATATAGATACCTGAATTGTGAGAAATCGTCCAACGAAATCAGAAGCCAGCACAGATAGTGTTGGAGACTCGTATATGTTGCCCCCATCGCTCCATGTTATTATGGTATTGGAGACCTTAGTACCACTCAACGTTATGAAGGGCTTATCAGCAGGCACAACAACTTTTTCCCTGCAGATTAAAACAACAATTTAAAGTAAACAATATTCAACAAGTATATATTTACTTCAAAAATATATATATATATTCAACAAGTATATATAAGAACACAACATGGAAAAATGATTCAGTAAGAATATATACTTACCTGTATATTCCTGGTTTAATCCAAATGAAAACCAATTGGGTATTATTAGATGGAACTGAGTCTATGGCAGCTTGTATTGTCTTGAAATCTCCTTTTCCCGATTGATCAACCCTTATGAGAGTGGCGGTTGACAAGTCAATGGCAGCTGTGGCAATGAAAGAACATAAAGCAATAGTAAAAGCTAAAATGACTATACAAATTTTAATTGTAGATGAACCCATGTTGCCAATGAACTGTTTACTCTGTTGATCTTGAGCAGCAAAAATGCCAGAGGATTAGTGAAAAGGTAATTAAACAATGGATTAGCCAAGGAAGGATGAAGCATAAAGGTGCTTAATCTATGTTTATATTACTAGCGAAGACATTGATTAAATACAATAATTATAAGGCATACCCTTGATTAAGGGTCAATGAAATTGGTGGTCTGTAGCCGATTTCTTGGTAGTGAAGTGTGTAAAGATGGCTGTCTTAACGTAAGCATGCATGCAAATCAGAGATATGGTTCGAAAATTAATCAAAGGGTCAGAAGAATAATTGATTGAATTAATGAGTACTCTTCCTCTAGCTAGCTATAGGCGTTATATGCTGGCCTGAATCATTGTTCATATCTTATGCATCTGAATTAATCAATTGTTAATGCCTTCGAAATCCGGTAATTGGTCATATAAGGACTCCAACTAATTCGGAACTAATGCCAGATAGACTCAC
This sequence comes from Mallotus japonicus, assembly GCA_949634005.1. Classification (NCBI taxonomy): domain Eukaryota; kingdom Viridiplantae; phylum Streptophyta; class Magnoliopsida; order Malpighiales; family Euphorbiaceae; genus Mallotus; species Mallotus japonicus. The sequence continues at coordinate 18,598 of CATIWK010246006.1, forward strand.
AAGAGAGACGAAACTCTCCCAAAACTTTTTTTTTCATACATAAGACTTGAATCCAAAATTTTATTTAAGGGAATTTAAACTCCTTACCACTTTAATCAGTAGATGTTGAATTAATTAATTACATTTGGTTCTAAAATTAATAAATTAACTTCATCAAGTCTAATCCAAGTAATAATGTTAATGGCTGATTGGCTGCCCAGTCTTTGGTAGGCGGCTTAGAATTAGATTAGTAAATCATGAATTGGATTAAGTTTACTCCATGTCCAAGACATATATATGCTCCACACGAAGTATTATTATACACATCAATTATGAATTACGATGAGCAGATGAACGCGGTCTTTGCCTTGCACTAAAAATCATTTGAATAACTTCAAAATTAAAAGTTTGACAAAAAGAGTTTTTTTTTTTAATTGAAGATATACACATATAATGCATATTTAAAAAGTCATTACCTTATTCAAAAAATTAGTTTAAGTAATTAATAAAATTTACTTTTTTGTTTAACAATTAAGCTTCAGAGTCAATATATAGGAGGTTCTTATCTTTGTTCCAAAAAGATTCTTATCTACTCAAATTTATAATCCATATTTTTAATATTTTACATATAACCAAAAAAATATATAACTATACATATGTATTACAAATTTAACCATATTATTCAGAATATGATAAAAAAAAAATCACATAAAATTTGCGTCTTTAGGATAATTTATAAAGTGCAGTCGAACCGGTCCAACCTAGCTACAAGTTTGAGAAACATGAAAAAAATGAAAGAATTGCATCAATTTTATCTAAAATCTTTCAATTGTGTAAATGAATTCAGGAATTAATGTATTCCAAAAAAAAAAAAAGTAAATGGATTCAGGAATGAATTTTGAATTTTATATATCCTAACTATTTTTTTTTTTTTAAAAGAACATATTAAGATTGAAGGGATCATGAATGTTAAAAAATGGAAGATTAAATATAAGAATTGCAGGGAGCAATTAGAATTGAAAGCAACTTGAGTTGAAAGGCATATTATATATATATATATGGAGTCCGTAAAACGAGGAAAGAAGAAGTCATAGTAGCAGCTCATTCTTAGTATATGCATAGTGCCTAATTAATCTTTTGTTCACATTGACAAGCAACACATAGAAAGTAGAAGCCATTAGGTTAACCTCTAAGCCGGTCTTCCCTTTTTTAATCTCTAGTTCCATCCAACTCTATATAAAAATATATGTTTTATAAAAGAGAAAATAACAATCACTGGTTTTCTTGTTGATGGTTATCCACAAACAAGCCTCAATAATCCAGAATTAACCGGAAAAAATATCACTGTATTGACTAAATTAAAATTTTTTAATTTTACAATTATTTTTTTTTTCATTTTTAACTTTTTCGTGTATCATAAAAACGGTCTTTTTTATTTTTATTTTATTTTATGTTTTACGTTCTCCCTTTCTCATCTTCTCTCCGTTTCTTATCTCTATCGCTTTCTTCAAACAAATTAGAAATCCCCATAAATTTGAATTTTCTTTGCTCTTCTCTAAACCATAAGTTGGAAATTTTTATTTATTTAAAATAATAGATGTATTGTTTTGAAAGGATGTGTCCTTTCATATTATAACTAACCTTATAGTATATATATGTAGCATTTTAGTTATTATAACATAGAAAATACATATAAAAAGTAGAGAAACAAAAAACAATTTTTCAAAAGCAACAAAAGAAAGATCAAATCAAGAAATTCTCGTTATTCTCAGTAAGAATTTCTTTCACTATTTGCTAACTGCAATAAATTATCAAAACTTGTCATATCCACTAAAACAAATACTTGTATTAATTTGTTGTTGTTGTTCTAATTTTCATCATCAAATATTTTTCTAACACCATATTTTCTTACTCTATCTCTATCATCTATCAAAAATTCATCTCTTCGAATACATTCAAACAACAGTGAAGTTGCTCATGAGTTGTATATATATTTATATATACATGAACATATACAAGAATTCATAATAAAAGTAAGAGAAAGTTATGTTTAGGAGATCACAATCATCAAGAATTGTAATTGTCATGTGTTCAATTTTTTCTTTTTGATTCTTGAAACTTAGGTGATTGCTTGGGTTCTATGCTTCTTCTTCTTCTTCTTTACTTTGTTTTGTTTGTCATTTTTTATTTTTAAGTTATTTTTTCAGGTTGTTGTTGGATTGTTCTAAGGTTATTCTGATGTTGTTTGTTGTTTTTCGATTGCTGAAAGGTTGTTATCAGGTTGTTGTCCATGTTTTATGATTGTTTTAAATATTTTTCATGTTGTTTTTGAGTTGTTTTCTCGTTGTTTTCTATGTTTTCTCTTTGTTTTAAATTGTTCTTTTAGGTTGTTAGTCGTTGTTATTTTGTGGTTGTTTTGTAATTGTTGAAAGTTTATTTTGATGTTATTTGTTATTTTGTGGTTGTTGATTGGTTATTATTGGATTGTTGTTGTTGTTTTGTGGTTGTTGTGCATATTTCCTTCTGGAGGTTGTTTTTTTGTGTGCATATTTCCTTCTTGAGGTTGTTTTGATGTTATTTGTTATTGTTTGGTTGTTGAAAGTTGTTGTCAGGTTATTGTTCGGTTTTTTTTTTATATATATAGTTATTGAAGGGTTGTTGTGAGATTGTTTGATGCTATTTGTTGTTGTTTTTTTTTTTTGTTGCTAAAAGGTTGTTCTAAAGTTGTTGTTGGATTGTTTTGTTGCTTATGGTTGAATTTAGTTTTTGTGAAGTTGTTTTGTAGTTGCACATTGTTTTTTGTTGTTGAATGGTTATTTTTTGGTTTTTTTGGATTTTTGTTGCTATTTTATGGTTGTTGAAGTGTTGTTGTGAGATTGTTTTGATGTTGTTTTTTTATGGCTAAAGAGTTGTTGTCATGTTGGTCTTTAATTGTTGTTGTTCGGCTGTTATCAGTATTTTATGGTTGTTGTTTTTTTGAGATTATTGTTGTGTGGTTTATAGTTATTGGTGGTGGTGGTGGTTGTCAGATTTTTGTTTGTATATGAGAACAACCACCGTATTTTTAAAGAAATTATTATCAAGACCGTGATTTTGAAAGAAAAAAAAAAAGAAGTGTTGGAGCCCTAGAGGTGGGTGAATATGGCTAATTGAGATTTAGAAAAAAAATTTTAAAAATTAAAGAATAAATATAAACAAAAACAAGAACAAGAAGGAGGAGTTGAACACAAGAAATTAAGGAGTTCAGTTTCTTAATGAACCTATATCTCCACCTAACTTATTCTCAAATTAGAATTTTCAATCTCCCACACCAATCTTATTTCCAAGATTTGATTACAATATGGTGTTTTTAGTGGCTTCCACTAAAACTTACAATAATTAGTTTTCTAGGCTCACTTAAAATCTTTCACCAAGTGTTTTCTAAACTCACACTTAATCTTTTTCTGAAGTGTTTTCAATGTTCACACTTCTTTACAATAAGTGTTTTTCTCGAGGGCTTAACACTAACTCAAGTTGATTGATGCTCACTACCCCTTTTCTTTACCCCAAGAAAGTGCAGAAGAGAGAATTCTATTAATTAATTACACACCAACTCTCACAAGATAGGTAAATACGAACTCAACAAGAGTTTGTTTATAAAAAATTAAATATACAAAAAAAAAATAATAATATTACAAAGATTTTTTACAAAGAAATCACTCAAGCATTCTCTCAACCAACCGTCTAACTTCTTAAATAAGTTATTGGCTTTATATTTATAGTGGAGGATGAAATTATAGCCGTTGGAACTTTGATTTTCGTCCCTAACAAAACTGCATCTCCATTTAATGTTTATTTCACTTTTTATAGGAATTTAGATGCTTACAATCGTGATCTCTAATTTCATAGCCGTTGGAACTTTGAAATAGTCATTACAAAAGTTGTTAAGTCATCCCTGTGACGCTCATGACCGTGAGTAGCCTGCTCCCGACCATAAGGGCAGATGGTAAGTGTCACTGAGCTCTTCACAATTTAGGTTCTTCATCAGCTTCGTGCTCATGATCCTCCTCACCATCATGACGAGATCGTGAGGAGAAACTCAGCCTTCAAATGACCTTGTTTGGACTTCAATTTAAGACTTATTGATTGCACCTTTGGACCTAACTTATACACACACTTAAATATATAATTTAGCAACTAAAATTGATTATTAAAGTTAAAACTAAGGTTAATTTGAGATTGATCATGACATTAATCATGCAAAGGGACAACAGGAAGTCAACCATAAATTTGAAATTTTTTTTACTATTTTGGTATTTTGAAGAAAAATCCCAACTAATTGTTCTTTTAGGCTGATTGAATCTATGGGCCAGAATGTTCCATACGAACTGAACTTGAACTTTGCTATTCATAACTTAGGCCATGAGTCCACGGTTTAGCTATGAGGCCCAGCCTTCTTCGCTTTGAAAATGTCTTTTTTTTTAATAGAATTGTATTATATTTAAGGTCAAATTCTTAATATATATATATGTATTTTATTTTTATTAATTAAATAAAAATAAAAAATATATATTACAAATTTAATATATATTACTCATCAAGTACTTGAGGATGATTTAATATCAATGGAGTTAAGGTCGAATCAAGCTTAAACTTAATTTTTTAAAATGACATTTTAAAAATTCAGTAGTACATCAATTTGATTATATTTGTAAATAAGTTTGATTAATTTAAATTTTTTCTATTAAATATAAATAGAATAATGTAATTATCATATCGGTAAATCAATCCCAGTTAAAAAAAAAAATCCCTCCTTTGTTGCCATGTTGATTGGTGACTTCAAGATTCATTACCTTCAATTTTTAAGGAAAAAGAAATTAAAGATTTTGGTGTATTCTCTCATTGTGAATGCAAATTTTTTTTTTTTAAAAGGAAATAAAAAAAAAAAAAAGAGGCAAAAATATTTAATAATCCTCAAAAAAAAATTGCTTAAAATGAACAGAAGCAAGCAAGCAGAAAAGAAGGGCATGGAAGGAAAAGTAAAAAATAAAAATTAGTAAGGGCATTTAAGTAAATAGGAAAAGGAAGCAATCCTTGCTGGCTATAAAAGGAGTAGAGAAAGACTAAAACCCTAGCAACATTTTCTTCTTCTTCTTATTCTTCTTGTTTCTGGCAGCTCTATTGAATCTGCTGCTAATGTTTATGAGTGTTTGTGTAGTTTTAGTAAGAGAGAGAGAGAGAGCGAAGGTGGTGGTGCGATGATGACGAGAATAATAAAAATCTCGTTAATCTTATTGATTGCTTCAAATCATGAGGACAAATCCTCTTTAATTCACTGAGCACCACACCTTTCTCTCAATCATTTTTCAAATACTCATTCAGTAGCAATGCTCCTTGTTCAAATCAGATTAAATTAAATTAAATTATACAGTTTGATTTTATTTTAATTTTACAATAAATAATTTGATTTAAAATGTTTGTGATAATACAATTATTATTGTTTGATAATTTTTCTTTAAGAATTGAATAACTATTTTTGTTTAATCCTAAAAAAATTCAACTTTCTTGTTTTGTTATGATTTATTTAAAAATTTTAAAAATACATATTAATCTATTTTTTTTTTATAATTTTATATTTTATCATATGTTTTGTTACGATTCCATCAGGATTGACCCTTTCCTGAGCGGGATTATAATAGTGGATTAAAAAAAAACATAATTATTGAAATAAATTTATAAACTATTCAAAATTTCTTATTTGTTAAAATTAATTTCTTAAAAAAATAAAATAAAATTTAAGGGTTATCATTAATAAAAGGTGGGTTTATGTGAAATTTTCTAAAAATTTTATGAATAAAAAGGAACTCTATATGTCTAACTTGTTTAGGACAAATGGTAAACTATCATGTATTTAGTTAAAAGTAGGATTTGATCTTCTAACCTTTTGCTTTCTCGTTTCAAGGCATGAGACTAAGCCTTAATTGAAAATAAGTTTCGATCCCCCAATCAACCTTATTTTCCCATTTTAAGTTATAAGGCTTAACCTAGATGGTTACTAAAATCAACACATAACCACATTGACCTTCTTTCCATCTAACATTACAAACAGTATATAACTTGAAGATCAAGAGCCAGTTCTAGACAAACAACAAACTGATAAGAACTACCAACAATGGCAGAAAAACCACTAACTCGTCCAATAAGG
>CATIWK010246060.1:0-16691 GCA_949634005.1 Mallotus japonicus
GCACAACAAACCCAAGTTCGGAAAATAACAAAATTAAACAAAAGCAAAACAATCCATAAAACCAAAATGCACAAAATCGAAAAACCCAAACAAAAATATGAAATGGGTCTCTTTCAATTTCTTAGCTAAAATTGAATCGACGTCTCTTTGAGTCTTGAGCTTGCCTTCAAAAGCAATAAACATGTGTTGATTGTGGAGCTAAACCCAACAACAAAATTTGACAAGAAATGAAGAAAAAAGAAGACAGAAATGAACAAGAAATTAACATATTCAAAAGCAATAAATTAACAGATTCCTGGAGAGATCTACGAAGAAAAAAAGAAAAAAACAAACAAGAAACGAAGAAGAAGAAGACTTGTCCTAACCTTTTGGACGGTGAGGATAGATGGTAGTGGTGGGAGAGCTTGAAGAAAAGAAAGAAACACAGAGAGCTTGATTTGAAGAAAAGAAAGAAACACGGAGGTTTTACGTGAATGGCGTAAATGGGTGCATTCTTGTAATTATTTTTCCGTGTAATGCATTTTAGTAATTTAGAAAAAGTTGTGATATTTTAGTTGTTGACTTGCTAAGAAGCATAGACACGGATACAGCGATACGACACGACACGGACACGGACACGACGATTTTTAAAATTTAAAGACACGACACGGGCGGGACACGTGATATATATATATATATATATATGATTATATTAAGTGTTTAAATTTATATATAGTTTTTATTTTATCACACTAAGTGTTTAAATTTATATATAGTTTTTATTTTATCACACTAACTAACTATATATATATATATATATATTCTACATAAAATGTGTATTATTTTCTATTATATAAAGATGATTTGTTAAAAAAAATAAAGCTAGTTTGATAAAATAAAAACTACATGAAATTTAAACACTTAATATAATAATTTAATTAATTATCTATCATTGTCATACATAAGGTAAACATAAAAAGTGATCAATTAAATTAAATATTAAATTAATTAAATTAAATTATTAATAACTAAATTATAAATAAATAAAATAAATTAAATTATTAATCAAAATTATTAATTAAATTAAATTATACAAAAAATGGAGCTAAAAGTATTCTCAAAAAGTGCCCCGCCATGTCCTAAAAGTGTCATACCGTGTCAGTCCCGTGTCCTAGCTGTGTCCAGCCGTATCGGTCCCGTGTCCTAAAAGAAAAAAATAATAAAATAATAAAGCCGTGTTGGACACGTATCAGATCTTATCGAGCATGTGTCGATATCTGAAAAGTATTCGATATGAATACTCCACCCTATTTGAAGTGTCGGTGCTTCATAGTTGACTTGAATTTTTAAGATATTTTAGTAAAGGTCCCAACATAATAGAATATTTGTTGGGCTAAAAGTTGCATTTAAGATCCACAAGGTCCATTATTAATGGTTTGATTGAACTTGTCTTCTACTGGGCCATATTCCACCATTTCGGCTCAAACATCAAATCCATACAGCAAAAACATCACACTACCTTTCGGCGGGCGCTCTTCTAAACCCCTAAGCGCACTCAGTGTCCTCTCTCTCCAGGCAATAGCTAAAACCTCCAGCAACAGCAGCAGCAGCAGGGAGCGTCGACAAATAACCAAAAGAGGAAAAAGATGGTGCACAAGGCATGGAAAATAATACCAAGACCATTGCTAGAAACAGTCTTAAACAACCATGCCCAACACCACCGTGTTCCTCAACCTCTCATTCTTCACGGTCCTCGTGGCTCCGGCAAAACCACTCTCATTCTTGAACGTATAGCATTCACACACAGACGCGTCCTTTTCATTTCTTCCTTCGCAGGTTTAAGCTAGTGAAGTAAGTGTTTGTTTCTTTATTGTATCGCAGGTCTTCTTAATGATTGGAATAAAGGCCCCCACATCACAGGCTACGTAGATTTTGCTCAATCAATTAAAGATCACCACCCACAAAGTAACAATTCGTTCCCATGGTCGTCTTGGTCTACATGTGAATCTCCAGCTCTGTCTAGTTGTAAAACCCAGCTCGACAGCTGCCTTGAATCGATGGCCCATAAGGCTGTTCAGCTTGGTGCTATTACCTCTAATCAAATCTTCACCACACTCAAGAAATGGCACAGTCTTGATACGGCTCTTCGGAGAATAATAGTTGATAACAGTAATAATAAAATTACATCCATATCAAAAAATGGAATTTCTAATAAGGTTTCTAGTTCGGTTCTTTGGGACCGGGCGGTTTTCACACTATCTGCTCGATCAAATGCCGCAGAGATTGATGAGGTTTTGGGTTTTAAAGGAAAAGAAAAAGGGAAGAACTTGTCCATAGAAGAAGCTTCGTATTTTAAGGATGCGATTGTGGCGTTGAGATTGGCTAAGGACGTTATTGAAATGCAGCAAGGTTGGAGAGCTAATGCCATTGCTCATTTGAATAGGACTGGTGGGTTTTCTAGGTCTTTGGCGAATTCTTGTACTGATTGGCCTTGTTTGTTACTTGAGTTACTGTCGCAGGCTGCTGAGATTGATTACTTTCAGGTAATTATGAAAAAGTTGCTGACATTATGACTATCCCATTTTGTTAATTTTTCTGCCAAGTACCTAAATTGGTTAAGCAGGTGTTTATTTATTTATTGTTTTTCGTTTGGTCTTCTTGCAGCCAAAGCTGGTCATAAACAATATTGAAGTTCTTAAAAATGCTATCTTAACTGATGATAAAATAGTGTCTGGATCAATGTACCATGACAGTTTAATATGGAGAATTATTGCCTTGGGAGCAAACGAGAGGTGCCTGCCTGTTATGCTTGTCACATCTGATAGGTTAGTCCAACTGCGACCTTTACCTTTTTGTTACTTATGATTTTTTTTTTTTTTTTATGTGATATCATATGTTTTTGATGGGTTTAAGTTGGAGACCTTTTGAGTCTATCATAGAAGTGCATTCTGTTTTCTTCTGGCAAGTCATATGATAGTGTGGGTTCTTATCCCTCCTAGTTTCACTATGCACTTCGCTAAAAGATTACAACTCTGTTATACTGAGATCCAAACTTGTTATCGTGATTCTATGAAGTTTATTCCTTCATTTGACAGGAGTTGTGTTTCATAAGAGCAAACATTTTTTGTTTTATATCTTGGTTAAGCTTATAAGTTTTAGAAGTTTGCAAGTTGGCAACAATAAAGCTGTGCTTGATTCTGTAACCAAAAACTTGTCAATCTAAAGTGACTGTCATCTAAATACCATTATTCAAGCAAGGTTTGCTTAGAGTGTGTTATTAAAAAATATACAGCTTGCAAATATAATGAACAGTTAACTTTAAAGTCATTATCAGAAATGCTTTTATTGGCTTTACGTCTTTCCAAAGATGTATTTGATAAATGCGTGGAACAGTTAATCAGGCTTAGTTGAGTTGAGTTATATCAGAAATGCTTTCTGCACTTTTAGGCTTGCAGGATTGGTGCCCTTGGTTTAGCCTGCCAGGCGTGACTTTTACAGGCAATTCTCGTTATTGAACTTCAATATTGCATACATGTTATACCTGTAAATGCTACTCAGATGGGAATTTATGACACTGACTAAACTAAAAGTTATTGCTAAAATGGACTTGAGACTTGGCCTCTTTTCTACTCCTATTTAATGTTTGTGTGTGTGTGTGTGTGTGTATATATATATACATATATATGTAAAGGAAAATGAGTTGACCTGCACAACAAGTGATGACCTTGCTTCTTAACTTTCTTTTTTTCTTTGAAGTCATCTTCTAATATTTTCCCCCTTCTCTCCTTTGATTTATTATTCTAATTAATACTCTTTCTGTAGCTACTATTCATACCAGGCCTACTTGGATTTTGGATTTCCAGACATATTTATCTCCCGTGAGGTAATCAGACTTAAACTGCTACTACTACTACCAGTCTTTCGCTGCTGCTCCTGCTACTATATACCCTCTGTTTGTGTAGCTATGTCTGTGCATGCCGTATCTTCTGTTTTATTCCCTTTTTCTGGTTATGAATTAGTTTTAGGTTACTGAAATATCTTTTTCCTTTTTTTTTTTTTTTTTTTTTTGCCTATGGCATCGATCTTATTAATTTTTAATGCAATCCTTTTATCAATGTTTGTGCTTGATACCATCTGATGAGGAGAGGGAGTGAGAAGGCACGTTGGCGGTGAAAGGCTTATTCCAGTGAATATTGCATACTATTTGCACATGTCACTCTGAGTATTGAAAAAACAGAGACACAGAAAAGTAGTTTACTAGCTGCATAAGTGAAGTATCTATTACTAGGATAAATGAACGGGTTTAAGAAGGCAGGACAAGGTAAAAAGACGACAAATTTTCTGTTGTTTGGGGGAGGGAGGAGAATTCGTGAGAAATTAATTAAGCTTGCCATTCTTTCATTCAGCTAGATAAATAATCTGCAGTCTGTGAAATCTTAATATCAAAATTAGCTGAAAGTAGAGTGAATAGGTAAATGGTTCCCACCAAAGTTGACCAAAAGTTTTGATCCCAAATGAGAGATAAGATAATGAAGGTGAAATTTCTTGAAAATACCCATTGACCCACATCACAAACTCATTAAAATGTCAAGGACAAATAAATTTTCCACTAAAAGAAGGGTGTAAATAAATTATCACTTTCCTTTTTTTTTTTTTTTTCCCTCTTCATGAAAATAAAAAAGTTGAAAAATAATTTTTTTAGTTCCTTGCTTTCTGTCCTTCCATTTTTACATCCCTTACATTCTTCCACTTGGTTTTGTTCCCAACAATTCTGTTGGTATATTTGTGTGGCAACATATTTTTGTTTCACTTGATTAGACTTTGGCTTTCTAATTTTATTCTTATACTTTTATGATGCACACAAAATGTCTAAATATCTATTTTAAATAATGATTTCTGTGCTTGTTGCTCATTCTAGTTTTCATTATCTACAGACCTTTGGATGGACTTCACAGGAAGCTAAAATTCATATGGTCACTGACTACTTCACTCATTCAGAAGTGAGAAATCTTTGCTGACTTTTTTCCTGATAGAATTTTTTGTCTAAATGTGAAATTACAGATCAAGGGTCCCTAAAGACAGTTAATTAGGAGACAAAATAATCCAAGTCTCATCATTTTCTGTATCCCATGTCAATAATTTTGTACGTAGCTGTCTCCTATTAGCTTTATGAAATTTAACATCACCTATGCTGAATTGTAGTGGACAGTGATTGTTGAGGTACTAGGACCAAACCCTCGACATCTCTTCGAGCTTTATGCACTCAAGCAAAGCAGCTATTACCAGAAGTAAGTACAACTGCTCTATTGCCTCTAAATGTTTGCAGTCATTAATTTAAAGCTTTAAATGCTAAACTTAATTCTTTTTCCTGTATAGATGTTGAAATAACCCTATTGCACATTAGAACTTGAATAGATTATATGTCACTTTCATATACGTGCATATGCATGTTACATTGCACACAGCGATACATGTATGTAATTATGTTTTTGGATAATCAGATTTTGTTGATGGGTTAGCACTTTCGTTTATCTTTTGACTCCTTATATTCCAAACTGCTTTACATTCCATTTCCATGGGTATCTCTCTCTTGCATCTCATAAACACAGAACATAGATTTATAGTAGATAGGATAGAAAGTTATGAAATGTCTGAACTTAAAACCTCATTTATCTATCAAATTGAATTATATGCATTTAGAAATGATGCTGCATACTTTATTTATTTATTTATTTTTTACCATTGTTAACTGTAGGGTGCTGGAGGACAAGGGCAGCACATTTGAGGATATTATAGATGCATATTTGGCACATCTGCAGGTAATCTTTACAATTACTGACAAATTAGCATCTGACTATTCTTTTGTACTCTTTTGTTACTTTTGGTTAATCTATGGTGGAATGTGAAAAGCAAGAAGTAAAAATGTCTAATTCTTAAGGCTTATCTACCAAATCAATTCAAGACTTGTCCTAATTTTTTCTTAGTTGAAGTTGCTGTCCTGCATTATGATCTTCAATTGCTTAGTGGATGAAGAGTTTTTCAGGACCAATACATAAAGTGCAGTTATTTACTAAGCATAACAATAGTTGTTGATATATCAATAATATTTCATTAACCTTTCAAAGGTTTATTGTGCAATGACGTGAGCTGTGTGCGTTATGCCACTTTTTGGCATTTCATTTTTGTTATCAAAAAGAAAAACAAAGGATACAAGTGAAAAAATGACTATAAAACTTGCCTAAGAAACACCAGTACTATCTGGGCTCTTTTCCCTGATATCCAAATCACTCTCTTGATAGCTTGGTGATGCTCTGGATTAACCAGTCTACTTTTCTTTACCTGGAATTGAACCAAATTCTGTTGGATGGAAGGCTTATTTACCCACAAGCCCATATGTTGCTTCTTCCCTAATTTGATAAGATGTCCTATCCAATGAATTCTCATGTCCTATCCAATGAATTCTCTTGTTACCAAGAACGCTTGATTCTGGTCCTACAATTACCAGGCCTCAATTTGATTCAAATCCAAATTTAACATGTAAAATGTGGTGTTGAATCATGTCGTCATTCAAAGTGTCTTTTTTATCAATTAAAATTCACCGTTTGGCATGACAAAATTATTGGTCCTGGATTGATGGGTCTATAACCTTATCCTTTATAATATAGTGTAAACTCACGTTATCTGACCCAAGTTTGCCTTGATTAACTTGCATATTCATTGCTTGTTCTTTCTTTTGTTTTAAAACACAGTATTTTTGCATCTTCGCATATTTTTAACCATGTGTTCATATCAACTATTCGTTACTGCCTCAATAGCTCCTCTTATTACTTAATTTAAGGTTACTGTGGTGAATCCTGCCATCGATAAAGCACTTTCAATCCTGCAAAAATTTGCTGATGATGCACGAGGTGGAAAAATTCCAAAAGATAGATTACGTTTTGGTGCTCCTTGGAGGCACCCTCCAAAGAGAGATGACCCTACTCTTTCCTTAGAATGGGCTAAGCTTCAACTAATGGATTTCATTCAATCTCTTGTAAATACAGAATTTGGGGTAAGATTCTTTTTCTTTTCAAAGAAACTAATTTCCAATATTGTGATGCTTGTTTGCTTGTCTTAACTATGGTTTTCGTTTTCTTTTACTTTTTGGCTCTTCATATCAAGAAACTTCTGTTTACATGTATGCCTACTCCAACATGGTATTGGGAAAAGATCTTTAATACTTGAATATATCAAGAAATCATCCTCAGCTAATTTCATACTTTATATCAAAATTTTCAACTTACTAGTTTTTTTTCTTACGTGCGTTGCACGTGATTTATATTATTATTAAATAAATATATTTATAATATTAAGTTAAAAAGTAAAATTACTAAAAACCAATAATAAATATAAAATGATTAAATAAATAAGAAAATAAACAAAAATAATTGTGAAAAAAATAAAATCTTTATTTCGAAATTTTTTTTGCTTCCATTATTATACAATACAAATATACATTCATTATTGATCACAATGTAAACAAATTAAAATAAGAACAATAAAATAAATATGAAATATGAAAGAGCAAACTTTTTTTCTTAATTATTTGTGAGCTGCAATATTGCATTTATGAAAATATAATAGAAAATAAATATACATTAAATTTTTTCAAATCCGATATTTAGAGTGAATTTTATAGTTATATATTAAATGTTTTCAAATGGTAAGTTTCCAATGACATATAATTAGATTACACATATACATATTTAAATTTTTTAGTCTACCAAAAAATAGATATAGTACTTAATAATAACAAAATAAAAAAAAAGGAAAGAACTAAAAATAAAAAAGACAAAAATTTGATTAGCTATTAATATGTTTCATTTAAAAATTAAATTGGGTAATACTTATTATCCAATTTTTAATTTTATAACTAAATAATATTTTTTGATAAAATAACTAAATAATATTAGTAAAAAGAAAAGTAATTCATAAATAAAGTTTTAATCATAACAAACTAATACTATTTTCATCAATTTCAAAATTTTTCAAAACTAAATTAATACTATTTTTGTTAATATATAAAAATGTATGTCCTTTTTTGTCCAAAAAAGTTTTCCCTCTATTCATACTTTTATATATAGTATAGATTTGTAGTGTCACTAGACATATCCTGTCCTAATATCCTTATTCGACATGAACGCTTGGAACAATCCAAAGAGTCAAAGTAACTACACATGTATTTATATAGATTTCAAAATAAGAAAATTTGCTCATTTAAGGACATTTAAAACATCTTAAGTCATGACTCTGATCTCCCTGTTATAAACGTCTTAAACATCCATTGTTAGATTGGTCTTCAATAACTTCTGTATGCATGTCCATACATAGCGCATGTTATGGTTCCTAACATCCTCAAACGACTATTACTTGCAATGGACTCCCTTATTTTTTTTGAAGACTCCCTTAGTAGTTGGAACTTCTGATAGTATTTGAAAGTGGCTGTAGTTCCTGGGTACTATTGTCACTGTGTTGCATAATTTTTAATTCAATTCCCTCCTACTTGGTGCAGGTTAATTATCTAGCTGACTGTAGTCTTGAGATCTTTGATGATCCTTGTACTCTTGCATTGTTGGAGGTATTCTCTCATCCATTTTTGATTTTCTGAGCTATGCATCAGTTGGATTTAGCTTCATTATTTACTTGTCCTTTTTAAATTTTTTTTGGGTTTGCTTGATCTCTCTGTTTCTCTTCTTCTTCAGTTAAAGCCTGGTCATGTATTAAATCAGATTCTCAAATATTAATAAAATGCTTAAGTAGATGAGTTCAGTTAATTTTTTCAATTGATCATTGGTCCAATTGCACATAACTTTCTAGGTTGGTTTGCTTCATGCACAACGTGATCCATCCTTCATTCGCCCTGTATCCAGAGGCATTCAGAGATGTCTTGTCCGATGGTAAATAATCTTCTCCTTTTGAATTTGTTAACTAAAAAGTGTGCATGCAAATGCTATATGCTCACACATGCTGATATCTTCTTACAGGCTTGTCCAAGAGAGGATGTGCATGAGTTCCTGGAATCTGCTCCAGTATATGTGGCAGCGGATTATGCGTGCCCGTAGCTATCGTCATTTGATGCTAGAAGTGGGCTATAATAAATAAATCAGATAAAGCATAAGTTTCACAGCTTCACCTAAATTGGAATACTTAGTTTATTCAAGCGGCAATGAATGTTCATATCTCTCACCATTCAAGAGGATAAGCTTTTGTTTCGATAAAAAATGGAAACCTGGAACCAAATGATTGGCTTCAAACTTGTGGTTAACATGAAGTGCTCGTTTGGAACACTTGGTGCTGATATGAGGTGGTGGAGGTTGTTAAATTAATTATACTACAAGGATGCTGGTCATCTGCTGCACCACAGAGAAATCTCAGGTTCAAGTTTTAAAAATGATGATATTATTCATATAAGTTATATTAGATTTGTGCTTTAGTTCAATGATACATGGACAAAGTTTTAGGAATTACAATTGCAGTTTATGTACTTTCATACAGAGTTTGTGAATACCAAATCTGAATCATAACATACATGTCTTATACATGTGAAGTTTCCGATTCATTTAGCAAAGGCATATTCACTGAGGCAAGTTCTTTATAGGTTTCATTTTTCATGGGCAAAAGTAAGTTGATTTCTGAATGCGGTAATATTGTTGTAGATCTTCCAATACATTTTTCCCCATAGTAAAGAGTGGCTAGGATGGAAAAACTTCATCGACTCTTTTAAGCACTCAAGTTTACTGGATTAACTTGTGAACTTGATTCACGTTTAATAATATATTTTGTAATATAATATTGTACAACTTGTAGCTTAATTCTTTTTTTCTTTGTAGGCCCTAAAAGTTTACTGGTTGTCTTACTGTCCTGAATTATGGTATTTTTCCAATTTGTTCTAATTTTACATTGTGCAGATGATGATCAGCAGAAGTTTAGAGAGAGGAAAATTTTGATTACTGTAAGATTTTCCTTTCCTTGCTTGTATTTAATAGTTGGTGCATCTGTTTACATGTGTATGTATAAGTTGCCAAAGCGCATTTAATTTTTTTGGGATCCAATATCAAAATTATGATGTTAAAATATTTTTAATGTCTGGCAATTCTGTTATTTTGAGTCATTTAGGCCACTGGTCTTACTATTATGTTGCTGTAATCACCTTTAGAGTATACTAAAAACTTCAAAAACTACAAACTTTGAACAAGTTTTGACTTGAACAGTTTTGGGTTATAAGCATCTACCACAACTGTTAAAGAATGGATCATCTAGGTTAGTGATTATGTGGCCCTAATTAACTAACATGTAATTATTGAGCTTACCTAGGTTAGTGATTATGTGACCCTAATTAACTAACATGTAATTATTGAACTTACCAGACGGCATGTTGAATAGAGGTATTCCATGCAAATTTTCAATTGCTTGCTGTCATTAAAAGATACAGACATACCCATGAGTCACTATTTAATATATGGGGGCATATACACTGCATAAAACTGAGATAAAGGAGGGGTGCCAGAAGTAGGGGTGAGCATTCAGTTCTAGCCAAAGTTTGACCCCTAATTGAAACTGAACTGAACTAGAAAATGGGTATTTGAGGGACCTGGATTTGAACTCATGTCCTCAAAGAAGGACCAAACTGCGCCTTCCACTAGGCTGAAGGCGTATATTTGTTGCCTTTTAATGCATATTTTTATATATATTCATTTCTTTTGACTGAAATAAACAGAAAAAGAAAGGAATTGCAGGACCTGGGACCTGAACTATAGTCCTTTAACAAAGACAACAAAGCACATTCCCTTAAACTACTAATAAATATATGTTTTATATATACACATGCACACACGTTCATTTTGGTTTGGTTTTAGCTGATTTCTTTTTCTTTAAAATAGAAACCAAACTGAATCGAATTAGTCAGTTTGGTCTGGTTTTTTGGTTTTTGTTCTTTTTGCTCACCCCTAGCCATGATTTCCTCTATCCCACCTATAAATGTGCATGCTCTTGTATGCCTAATGCCCTTGAAACTACATGCAATACCATTTCAAAGATGTAAAGTGGAAAAAAAAAAGAAAAGGGCAGGTGGATTGTTAATTAGTTCACCACTTAAGCACGAACAATGCTATTTTTAACTAGTAAATTTCTCATGTGTAGGTTGCTTTGGCTGTCCCTCGCCCAAAATTGCATGAACCCACTTGTGAAGAATCCTAATTTCTTGGCACTTGGAGATAATTCTTTTGTACATTGTGAGGTTAGTATAGCAATTTCCACACTTCAGAATTGATCAAGGATCCTATTCATTGAATCTATTTACAAATTACTCTTCACCCAAGATTAATTGAAATGACATATGTGATGTGGTAAAGAGCAAGCTAGCACTTGAAATGTCAGTTGGTTGGTCATAACTTTGGTACCTGGGGGCTGCATAAATGTATGTCCTGTAGGTGTTCTAGTTTCATTTTGTGCATCATTCATTAGTCTACAATGAAAAGCATCATTTTAAATGCTTGTTTACGTAGTTATTTTGCCAGTGATGTGTTTTTTGTTTTTTTTTGGCTAACATAGCTTGGTTTCTGAGCTGTGTAGAATAGTAGCTAATCAGATTGTTGGGATTATGAATCTGCTAGTGTAGCCTAGCCTCCATTTTTGAATTTTACAAGCATTAGTAATGGCCTAATTGGAGAGAGAAAATGTTTGAAGTAGAGTAGAGTATGTAAAATTCCACATGAGGATATATAATAATATTCTAGCACCTAATGGGAAAGATTTGCTGGGGCCATTTCTTTTCGCTTTTAGGCTGGGACACCTTGCAAAGATGAAAGACCCATAAGGATCCAAAGTCCTTCCACCCATGTTATTAATCATCATTGCATATTATATGCAGTAATAAATCACATTTAGTTCTGATTAGCTGCACCAAAAAGCAAAATTTGAAAACTGTTGCTACCATTGTGCAAATGTTGCAGGTTCAATTTTTGCTTTAGTGGAAGAATTTTGGGTGTCGGGCATATGTAACAACACATCCGCAGAATCAATTAAGAGACATATTTTTATATTAGATCTATTTATACGGAATGGCAAAGGGCATTTTGACATATTTTGGATGTTGTGTTAACCTCTTAAAACAAAGGTAAGGAGCTATTAGAATTGAAAACTGAGGGCAGGAAATTACAGCACACAGCGGAATTGCCGCAGAAATATTCTCAACAAAAGTAAATGATGGAACCTTAGAGGCAGCACACCAAACTCAAAATGGCCCGGATGTTATGGCTTTTTTCTTTCCTAATTGATTCAGAGGACATCCTATTATTAGCCTTGGACCTTTTTTTTTAAAAGAGAAGGGACATAAAACTGTAAAGTTAATTAATAACAGATCATGTAATTGAATTTTTACTTGCTTTTTTTTTTTTTTTTCACTTGTCAACTAATTCCTCCAAATCTAGAAATAATAAGAGCACCCTCATCAATTTTTCCATATATTATTGTGTATAAATGGATAGAGGCATAGGGCAGCAGGCACTCCACTGGCTACTTGGCATAGAATATAAAGGCCGGCCTGATGAGGATGATCCCATGGCATCCCTTGGCCTTTGTAATTGTTTGCGACTAATACAATAAATAATTGGCCAAATATTTCAAACAGTCTTAGCGGGTCCGCAACACTACTCATCTGCATCACCTCAGTCTGCCTCTTCTGCTCCCTATTTCAGACTCACTCATTGCTCCTCCTTTACAAGAAAAAAATAAAAAATAAAAAATCTCTCTTTCCTTTTGTTTTGGTGCTGCTCAATTCAACTTTTCAATGATCTCCAAGTAAGTGATGCACACTACACTAAACACAAGCTAACTCTCATATTCTTGTTCTTCTTCTTTTAATCAGTTCACCTACATTTCACTCGCCCATCCAATCTACCATTTCTTGTAAGCCAAGAATATACACCGAAACGAAACTCAGAGTGCCACTAGCGTTTAGTTCGTTCATTTTCATTAAGGGAACGTAGCCAGTAATCTTGAATGCACTTCGATCACCAACCAAACATACAATAATCATCTGGGTATTGCAGGACTTGATCATTTACAGAGACGAAGACCTCCGAAAAAAAATGAACGGCGTAGATGCGATGGCAAGATGGAAGAGCTTGAAGCAACGGCTATCATTCAAAGCATTTGGCTGCTGCGGGGCAACCTGGAGTTCAACACCAACCATCAGAACCATTATGGAGCAAGAAGAAGAAGAAGAGCAGCCCATCATCGTTCAACACCAAGTCAGCGATCAACCAACGTCAGCGGCGACGATGATGGGTTCTTCAGGGATGAACCTGGCGACGGCATTAGCTGCAGAGCGCAATATACGGAGATCAAATGTGGGTCCCACCGTGACGAAAAATGTGGGCCAACCAGTGAAAACCTTGATGAGATTGATTGAAGAAACGGAGGGCGTAGATTTGATGAGGAAAAAGAAGAGGAGAGAGAATGATGAGCACAGGTTTATTACCAAGAAGCCGGAGGAGCATGAGCTCGAGAATGATTGGGTGTGCTGCGTGTGCATGGAGAGGAATAAAGGTGCAGCTTTTATCCCGTGTGGGCATACCTTTTGTAGGGGATGTTCGAGGGAAATGTGGCTGAATAGGGGTTATTGTCCTATTTGTAACCGTTCGATTGTCGAAATCCTTGATCTCTTTTAATTTTTTTTTTTTTTTGTTACAAGTGGGGGAGAGGAGCCGTGGGATGCGAGTCGTTACGGGTGGCATCTTTTTGCGGATGCCTTGTCACCCACGCCAAGAGGTCTGGGCTAATTTTTTCTTTCTTCATTTTTGACTTTTCCTCTTAATTTTTGTCTCTTAATCTAAAGTCTTAAAATTTTATGTTTTTGGAGTGTGAGCCAGCAAAATTGATTAATTAATATTTCAGCAATTATTTTCTAAATCTAATAATTTGGTAAAAAGTAGGTTTCGTTTGATTTTTTAGAAAATTTGATTTTATGTCCGTTAATGGTATACTGTACCCAAGTTATTATCATGAAAAATAATTTCAAAAACTTTATTATCATAATTATTATCAAAATGAAAGGAAAAAAATAATTTAGATTTTATGTTGTGATTTTATCTAACACATCATAATTTTTATTTGAAAAAATATAATAAAATAAATAGGGCAAAGAGCCAAAGAGTATTTACTTTAAAGGTTATTTTGGTAATTTTATGTCCCTTAATGATATTTTGACAAAAAATTTAATAGAATAGGTAAATAGTATATCAAAGGGAAAATATATAAATGTAAATAGTATATCAAAGGGAAAATATATAAATTTAAAATGTTTACATACAAGTAAATATAATATGAGAAAATACAAAGGATTAAGAGTAATTTACCATTTATATTTTCATTTTTTTTCTTTTTCTTTTTCTTATTGTTATTGTTAAATAATTGTATTTGGAAAGTTATTTCTTATAAATAGGTTAAATTGTTTTTAATTTTTAGCTAAAATTTAATTGGTTGAATATGATATTGATAGACATTAATCTTGTTTTTAAATTTTAGATTAAAATCTTCTTAACTTTGTTCCAATTCTTTTATTTTTTCATGATTTATCTATTGTTTATTTTCTGGTAGCATTTTTTATTAGCTGATGCATACTACTTCTTATCATTGTATATTTATGATTATCACATGATTAAAGAAAATAATTTCTTATAACTTATTCTTATTGTGTATGTATTATAGATAGGTGATCGAAACATCAAAGAACAAGTTTTTTATTTTAATTTTTTTTTTAAGTTGCAATGTACGCATCACTTATCAATAGTATTGTTTGTACCATTATATATTGAGTTGGATCAAGAAGGGCGTAAACTTAAAAATATTATTATCTTGGATGTGATGTTAAAAGGAGAAAATGTGAAGTCAAAACTAATGACTTAAATTATACTCTCTGTTCGTTTTAGAAGTCTAATTTTATTCTTAAATAATTATCGTTTTAAGTTATTAATGCATTTTAACTATTTTTTTAACCTATTTCACCCTTATTTAATATAGGAGAATTAATTGAATAGATATTTGCTCATTTTGGGACTCTATATAAAGCTAATAATTGGTTGAGGAGTAGTATAATATTTTATACATATATTAAATACATTCCTTAATCTATATGTAGAATCATTAAACGACAATTATTTAGGAACCGAGAGAGTAGTTAACAATAAATGTCACAACATTATAAAAATGAATCATGCAGCTTTTATGGGTCTATATGATCTTTTAGTTAAAGAATGTGGTTTTAGATTGATAGTATGAGTTAGTGTTGAAGAGTAAGTAACAAAAACATTTTATTTGTTAGCACATAATGTTAGTAATTATGAAATTGATTTTTTTCTTCTATCGCTCTGAGGAAACATTATTCAACACTTTCATGCCTGATGTTGTTAAAGCTATAATAGAATTAAGAGGACAAATTTCTCAAACTAAAGATAGATCACAAGTACCTTAAAAAATATTAACACAAGATTCTATCATTTTTTAAGGTGAAGGATTCTTTTTATTTTTACTTTAATATTTAGATATAACACATACACATAAACAATAATACTTAATATGAAATGTAATGTTAGGATTATGTTAGTGCTATGATGGAGCATATATTTGAGTGAAAATTTCTTGTACTAGATCTCCTAAATATTATGGTAGAAAATAATATTCAATGCAAAATATCTTAACTACATGTACATTTGAAATTCACTATATCCTACATGGATAGAGAGGGAAGAAATCTGATTCAATAATATTAAAAAGATATATATTAAGTACATCATATTCTCTTAAAGTTTCAGAAAGTAATTATAACTTTTTCAATTATATATACATTATGTAGGACAGTAAATTAATGATATTTTTTTTTAGGAAAATGTTATTTTACTGATGTTAGATTCATGTTGAGAAGTACCCTTATTACATCTTATAGAGGAGAGTATTGTTACTTAAAGAAGTATTTACGAAATCCATCATGAAATGCACGCAAGTTATTTAATCTTTGATACTCTTCTTTGCGAATTCAATCGAACATACTTTTGGTGTACTTAAGAAGCAATTTCCTTTTATAGATATAATTGACAATAGAGTTGGTCACACTTTTACTTCAAAAGCATTCAAAAATATTATTAAGGAATTAAGAGAAAATTTTTTTTATCATCCAATTAATAAGAATAAAGTGTAAAACCGCATGAACCACATTAAAAGATTATAATATTCATATTATGGCATATTCAAAAATGGCCTAAGTGATTTTAGTTGGAATCCCAGTTTTGAAATGTTGAATGTTGAACCTGAAGTTTGACAACAATTAATTGAAGTATATACTAAACCTCATTGTCTCTATCATTCAACTTTAAACTTATGTTAGTATTGTATGTCTTTATAATTTGAAGATGAAACATAAAGCTGCTAAGTGACTGAACAAACCAATACAAATATATGAAAAATTTATGCCAATTATATGTAAAGGATAGATCCACTAAAGAGCATGCTGAAACTGTAGCTGAAATGAGGAGGCAAAGGACTAGTTTGCTTGAAGAGAATGCTTCAATTAATACAATTGATGGTATTGACTTCATGGTATCTGAAAATGTAGTCCACTTGGAAAAAACTGATGTTGTTGATGAAAATGCTAAAAAAATTTCAACTTATTAGCACGA